>CM020512.1:3420904-3668404 GCA_009823395.1 Thamnaconus septentrionalis
GCAAATCGCAATAGCACTTTGTCGAAATTCTTTAAATATCGCTTTTAATATATGGCTTAAAAAACACAGAGGAGTTGATCTGCGTTCAGTCTAGAGAAAAATGTCCCTGTTTAACTCAGAATCTCAGGTTTCAGTAATGGAAAGAACAGCATTCTTTAGGGAATAAAACAATAATTGAAACAATAAAATGACAAAACTTAACAAAAGAAAACTTCTCAAATTACCACAGCATACCAATTAGACCTCCCGCACTCGAGGTCTTCCAGCTCTGATGTTCTTCAGCTGTGCACAAAATGGAATGCATGCTGATTTCACAGATAAAAACAATGTGGCCTTTTTTTCTTTAAAGGAAAATTATGTCACTTTAGACAGTGACATAATTTGCATAGGTAAATGTGCTGAGAGTTTCTAAATCCAGCATCGTGGTGCCAGGACTTGGTTCATTCCTTCTCAAACAGCACAAAATCCTATATGTCCCAGAATGCACTTGGGCCACTTTCCAACAAAGCCACTGGTAGAAAAACAACCAAACCCTCTGCAACATGTGATTCATTGTGCAGCAAGATTCTACCTGGGTCACCTTGAGGGTTTTGAAGCACAAAAGCTAAATTATAAACCAAAATATATATTTTCGGCTGGTAATTTCTCAGAGTCACAAGCGAATTCCACCTTGAAGGGCAAAATCAGTGCGCCATTTCTTTAAATAAACTGAATATAATATAAACTTTTCTTGACAAAGTTGGTGGGGACCAAAAGCGGAGCTAAAATAGCATCAAAAGTTGGGCGGCAGATCTTCCCAAATGAGAGGATAACTGGCAATTCCTCCCCGCGGAGGAAAGTGTTTGCCAGACTAACTGAGGCAGCACTTGCGTATCGCAGGCACAATCTCTGCCTGTGCAGTTTCTAAAACAAAGAGCAGAAGAGGTCGTAAACATGGAGTTTGCCACGTGCCGGGACATGTGCAAATGTGTCACTCAAGTGAAAGAGCGAGCGAGAGAGCGAGGGAGCAGGAGAGAGAGAGAGAGAAAAGAAAGAGTTGTCAGACCAAAGTGCCACCCACACAGCCTGCCTCATCCTGTCGCGGTGGCCTTCAACAACCTGCCTGATAGAGCAGCGCTGGGAAACACCTTTCGGCGACGTGCTCCAGTCACATGCAATTAGCGGCTCTGCCCAGCAGGAGCAGCGGTGCCGCCGCTGGAACAACACGGCCCGGCTGCGAGGGCCCGGCGCGCGGGGGGTTATCCCACCGGTCCGGCCGACACTCACACCGTCTGGGCCGCTTTGAGAAACATGCCTGTGTTTTTATGTGTGTGTGTGTGTGTGTGTGTACAGTAGGCGCTGCGGCTGGGTGCGAATCTATGTCAGTGAGGTTTCTCTGGCAGCAGCAGAGGATGCAGCGCACAAGCCACTTTTAACTGACTGGGGTAAACAGCGATGAGAGAAGATAAAGGGCAGAGTGAATGTCACATTACCCCAGCCCTTTGCCTGTGCTCACCGCAGCATCAGATAACTGCAGCAAGGAGGAGGAGGAGGAGAAGAGAAGAGAGAGAGAGGGAGAGAGAGTCTGGTTTCCTCTAGCATATAATTGGTTATCTTGGTGCAATCTACTGCTCTCCTGCCTCTGCACAGAATAAAGTATGAAAGAGAAAAGAGAGAGCAGGAGAGGAAAGGGGGGGGGGGGAGAAAAAAGTCTAACTGTTGTCGCAGCAACTGAAATAAATCATTACGAGCATAACGGGGGGAAAAATTGTCTCTTTCTATAGGTGAGCTCTATTGTTGGCAGACGGAGGTTGTGCCTGTGGATGTTACAGTTATGGAAAAAAGGTGGGAGGGAAACGCTCTAATTGTTGCACTGCCATTATTGATAATCTGCGGCTTGTGGTATATTCACTCTTTAAAGTAAAACTAATGACACAATCGGAGGGACTTTACACTTGTTAAAGCAGGAGGTGCATATTTCTACAGTTAGGTGGAAAAAAGGGGGGGATGACCTAGTTTTCACCAACGATATGACAGGAAGTTGCATTTCAACATCTTTTGTATGTGTTGGATGCCGTTAGTTACCTGCCAGTTTGAAGCAGAATATAAAGGCTATAACAAGATACTGGCGAATACATTGGCAGCTACCAGTGGCTATCAGAGAGGGGGGCGGGGCTAAGCGGACAAAGGACAAAATTAGAATATTTTTGCCATTTTAAAAAGTGCATAAAAATTGGAAATGCGTTTGGTGAATGCACAAGGAGGGTACAGTTCAATAGACAGGTATGTGACAGTAGATTAAAGATAAAGTCTGAATAGGGCAGAGTTGCTTTGGTAACATGAGCGGCCTGATGTAAACTAGAACGCACACATTTGAGCCACATGAAGGATGAAAATGTCTATCCAAGGACATGATGCATGCAGGAGGAGCCACTTCCATTACAACTTCAAATTGAGAGCAGCCTGCCCTCTAAATAAAAAAAATGAGCAGTCCTAGGTTCGTGCTCTGAGGAACACCGTTCTTAATAAACTGACTGGCATCGCAGCCATTGGCTGGAGGAACTGGGGAGGGCGATAACATAGGGTGTCTCACCACAGCAGTGGGCAGTCTTTTCCTGGCTGGGTTGATTCCTGCTGGGTGTGCAGTGTGCAGCCTCACCGCTCGTTCCCCAACACTGTATCGGGCCTGTGGTTGGAGAGAGAGGCAGGCGGGGGAGGAGAGAGGGGGTAGGGGGGGGAGGGGAGACAAAAGTGGGGAAGGAAACGAGATGGTGGGGATTTAGTTTTGGCAAGACACACGCGAGGCGAGGCGAGGCATTTGTAAAGGAACATGTCAGCCCTCCCTCCCTCATAAACCCTTCCCCCCTCCCCCCCACCTACCCCCGGCTCACCCTCTTGCCCGGCGCATGCGGCGAGGGGGAGGAGTAATGACATGAGCCTTACACGGTGACTCTATGCAGCGCCACGTCAGGGAAAGAATGGGGGTTAATGAGCTGACATCCACTCCAGCCCGAACACGCCTCCGCCCCGAGTCCCCCCCCCCCCTCTCTCCAACACCACCACACACTGACAACACACACATGGGTGGGTGGTTGGGATTGGGGGGGTGCTGGAACAGAGCCAAGAGGCCGAGAGTCAAACAAAAAAGGAAAAAAAAGTAGCATGGAGCGATGATTTTAGGCTGTCTCCCTGTTTTCTGAAATCAAGCCGCTGCAACTGTTGCCTCATGTATAATGAGGAGTAATGAGAGAAAAGTAACCTGCTTTTTGTTTCCAATTTGTTGTTTGAGCCAGCGCGCATCAGTTCGCTCCGTCAAAACATCACTACACACACGTGGCTGTTCCTGGCCTAATGAGGCGGAATGTAATTTGTCAATTTAAAATAAAATAGCTTCTACATTGGGTGAGAAAATACATTTTTCTTCTGTGTACTTTTTCTCCCCAATATATTTTCCAAAATCAAATTTTATTAAATCTTCTTAAGCTACCACATTTGTAAAATTTTAACATTTAAAGCCATCAGATGATGAGCCATTTAAAAAAAAAAATATTTGAAAGAGTTTAGTAACAAATTGAAGGTGTGGAGAAGGTGTGTAGATGAAAGTTTGAGACAACCAGTCAGCGAGGAAGCTACAGTGCTAGCTAACATTGTTAGCTAGGTAGGAGCTAGTTCTCATGGAAATCTCGCCAAAGCCACTAATGAGTATGATAAAAAAAAAAAATTGTAACTGAGAAAAGACTTCAGTGCTGTTTTTGTTACTTGAGTTCTGATAAACATTCCGCTAACAGCAGCATCCAAGCTAGTGTCTTTAACAAAATACTTCTTGCTTTTATAGAGCAGCGTGGAGAATTTGATATTGTTTTCACCACAACTGAGCAGCCATGGAAACTACGGAAAATTAGGACTGAAACTCTTTTCTAGAGGAGGTTGGTGTGATGGATGAGCCGTTTCGTGGGTGAAATCTGCGCGACGGAGCTGCAGTTTCAGGTTAAAACCATCTGATGTTGATTAAACTGCTGTTAAAGGAATGTAAAAGGCCAGTGGGAATCATCGTCTGCAGGTCAAGGACAACTGCACCGAGCATCAATCAATGGTGTAACGGTTTCAAGCCAGGAGGCGTCTTTCCAAAAGACAAGTGCGACCAAGGGACAATCTGAGTCAACTCACCACCTGTTTCAGCATGTTTCAGCGTTAAATGCAGTCGACCACAGACCGCGAGCTAAACACATCACGCTGTTACAGAGCACGCGTCGCTAAAAGAGACCTAATTCCTTCACATGCTCCCCCATTTCTTGGTCGTCACATGGTGGCAAGTGGGTGTACGAGATGTGAAGAAAGAAAGAAAAACCAAACCTCAGTGGCCTTTAAGTTGCATCACAGGAAACCCAAGATGCAAAAGTGATGGTTTAAAAATGTAAAACTTAGACAGAAACGGAGACGAGAGAGAGAGAGAGAAAAAAAGTCACCCATCGCGTGTTACTTTTTGTGCTGCATCTGTCGCAAATAGGATGAAAAAAAAAAGTAAAATAAAATTAGCTGGAGGGTTAGATAAAGAAAAAAAAACAAAACGAAAAGGACACCAAGCAAAAGCAGAAAGAGGATTTGCATGGCGATCATTAGAGCCTATTGTGAATCTTTTGCCAGCGAGTAATTTGCGGAGAGGCTTGTGCATTTTTAATATTCTTAAACTGGAGAGCCCTTAAAACAAAAACTCCATCAAATAATAACAGGCATTTCACCTCAGCACTGTCCCGGCTTCTCAATTATTTATCGCTAATGAATAGCCCGGGGCGCCATTCTTCTAAGTACAATATCAACCATCCCAGAGAGGCTGAATCAGCTCGCTCAGATACTTAAATACATTTACTCAATTATGCTCACTGTCCCTGATATGAAAGAGACAGGGTTGCTCGGAATTTTTTTTTTACCGCCCCACCGCCCATCCTCCCCCACCTTTCCCTTTTGTCTCATGGGCTCTGAATCAGCTCTAATTGAAAGCATGAATGCCATTGTTCTTTTTTCCCCCTTTAATTCTGAATATAGACGTATATATGTATATACATTAGTATATACACATATATATATATATGCACACATATATATTTACATATGTGGTGTATATATGTATATATATATATATATATATATACATATATATACATCACATAAATATATAAATATATGTGTATGTATAAATATATATATGTATATATATATATATATATATATTTTTTTTTTTATATATATATATATTTATATATGTAAATATTCACCTACATACACACACACACACACACACACACACACATACAGACATTAATTGCTGCTCCCACGTGTTAGTGGTCATTTAAGGCAGCGTGGGTGAAGTGGGGGGGCGGGGGGCAGAGCTCAGAGGACAAAACGCCACCACATGTCGAGAGACTGACAGGTTTTAAGGAAGAGTGGATCCCAGCGAGTTCAGCGACGAGGAACACGCAGCCCGCCTGCATGGCGGAGCCTCTGCCGCGCAGGCGGGATGGTGCAGAAGAACCTTAAAGAGCACGACTGCGGCACAAACCCATCACATATTGGAATGTAAATAGATTCCACCATCTGTTTGCTTCATACAGGGGCCCACTATAGTGGAGGGGCGGGGAGTGTGTGTGCGTGCGTGTGTATCCATGTGTTTAGGTGCTTCAGTGCGAGCTCAGCCTCAGCTTATTGTGCTCGTATTTATCACTCTTGAAAGCAGCAGAAGGGGTAAAAACAGGAGGAAAAAAAAACAGGGCTGGCACCAACATATAGGCACTTTTTCTTTTTTGGAGGTTTATGCGAGAAATATAAAATACGACATGCCAGGAAAGAACTCGTAAACATGCAGAATGTTTGGGACTAAAAAGACAACAACAACACCAACACCAACAAAAACACCGTGCGCATTTTGCATGGAACGGGATTATAGAGCCGGAGCTGGGAGTGCTGGCCAGAACGTACAGTCTTGTAATCCCGCTGCATTTCCTCTCGATTTTTTTGTTGTTGTTTTTTTTTCGCTTTAAGGTGCCTGAACATGTGCGAGCGTTTATAAATGCGCATATATTACGCATGCGGTCCACTCTGACTGACGAACTGAGCTTTCTGGGCTCCCCCTCTTCCCCTTCTCGTCACTTCCCTTTTCAATTTTTTTTATCACAGTTCAATCAGCGAGACATGTTTCTCACGGCAGTCCGGCGGCCTTGCCGTGCTTTATCAAGGTACGAAATAAAAATATAAATAAAACAATCATCAGTCCGTGGCTGTAACTACAACAGGGAGACCTTTGAGTTGCTCAGGATTCCATTCCTAGACAGCCGGTAGTTGTAAATTCCTATCAGGGAATTAAAAAAGCGAGAGGGAGGGAGAGAGTTTGAAAGAAAACATATACTATTTTCATTTCGACTGCTTTAGGGATTATGGCTTCGGGGCTCTGGGGGAGTGGGGGGGTGGGGGTGGGGGTCGGGAATAAAACTGCATTAAAATAATCCACCATTTGCATGTTTTATCTCACAAAGGGGCCTCTCATAGACACACATGCACACCAACCCCCCTACTTTCCGCTCCCTCCCCTCCCCCACCCTCTGGGTGAGCGCACGCATGTCGGTTGCGCACGTTACACACGCGCGCGCATAGTCGTCATTAAACGCACGCACACACACACCGGGAGAAGGGCGTGCGCGGCCCCTGACGTGCACTCCGAGATCAACCTGCTGCCATCTGCTCCGTACAATCCTCGCAGAATACATTATTCACTACAATACATCACATCACATTCCCTCAATGTCACAGCCTTGTGCTGGAGAAGGCAAGGAGAGGAGGTGGGGGAGGAGGAGGAGGAGGAGGAGAAAGAGGAGGAGAACACGGTCCAAAAAAAATAAATAAACAAATAAAACAGCTATTGTATGATGGAGGGATAAAAAAGGGGTGGAGAGAAACAAGGCGAGAGGAGATTTGGGCCTGTTAGATGGAACGGCGGCGGCGAAAATGAAAGGCGCTCTGGCTTTGGGGTGAAATAAGGCTGGCGGTGGAACGTGTTGCGATTACAGGCAGAGGAGGCCAGATTAAAAATCCCGACAAGGAGACGAAAGCTAGAAAGGGGTGAGAGGGAGGGAGCGAGGGAGGGGGGGGGGGGTCGAGGGTCCAACTGGGGCCAAACACATATCTGAGGAGGCTTTATGTCATAACTACACGGACTCTTAGGTTTTAACCCATTGGGGGTCTGCAGCACAAACCTGATATTTTCCTTCCAAGCGGCAGAACGCGGTTTCGTTCATTCATTCATTCATTCATCTTCTATACCCGCTTATTCCAAATTCAGGGTCACGGGTCAATTCAGGCAGGGTGACACCCTGGACAAGTCGCCAGTTCATCGCAGGAACGCGGTTTCACCTGCTGGAAATGACGCGTCCAAAATCCTTGGAGAAAGCCACCGACTTTCACAGGGAAGAGCTGCGGCCCGGACACTGACACTGGGAGACAACCCTGCCTGATCTCAGACCACGTGACTCCTGGCCAGCTGGTGGCGCTGTGTCAGTGTCAGGGGCTCCGTTAATGGTCAATGAATCTTAAAAATGACATGTAAAAAGAGAAGGTCGGAAAAAAAACGCATAGAATGTCACGTGATTTTAAAGAAATTTTTTGTAAGTTAGCTCAACGAAATACATTCTTTGCTAGTGCTATGTTTTCATGAAGCTATTTGATTCAAAACCATGAGGCTAGCGGCGGAAGAGGTTCATCTGCGTCCTGTTGCCATTTTGCACATCAGCTCCGATGTGAAAAAGACTCAAACCACTTCAACAGAGCAGACAGAGACCGACATATTTCAAATTAAGCAGTTCACATCAATTTTCTAATGTGAATTTCTTCGCGACGCACATTTAAAAAAAGGTTTCGCTGCGCCGTAAATAACGCTGGTCGGTTCTTTCTGTGCACAGCTAAAAAGGACGAGGCCGCTCAGGCTCGACTGATTTGAAGACGCACCAGAGCGTATTGACGCTTCGGACAAAAAGACAAGGTGGAAGTTTTATAGTTTCACCTCCGCCGCCTCGTAAAACTGCTGCGCTGATGTCACGGCTGCTCTCGACACGTTCACGGGAGTCTTCGGAGTGACGCAGCGGCGGCGACGGCTGCTGGAAATCCGAAAAGTCACCAATGACTCAGTTGAACTGAGGCCTCGGCGAAGCCTCCAGACCAGAGCTGCCTATTGTTTGTAGGTTCGACCTACTGGCCCTGATGCTGCTGGTGTGCAACCGGCGCAAAGCGAGCATGTATGTGTGTGTGTGTGTGTGTGACCTCAGAGTGCGGGGGGGGGGAACAGCTGGCAGGCCCACACTCGACTATGTATTGACCTGCTTTGCATTCACCTGTTATTCAGCCAGAGCTAATGTTTCCACTGGGCTCGGCTGCAGCTGAGCCTCTGTTAACCCCTCGCTGCGAGCGGGCTGGGGGGAGGGGCAGACCCAGGGGGGCACTTCAGGTCATTTTGTCCAGGTGCAGGTAGAATTACGCAGCTTACGACTTTGACTTTTGGGGGGAGGGAAATAAACTTTGCGCGCCGCACCTCAGGAGAAAACGCACCAGTTGAGCGGGCGAAAAACGGCAGCGCAACTCCATCCCCCCCACCCCCCTCCCCCTCCTCCCCCCGTCTGTGTTTGGACGGGTCACTGTCGGCCTTGTTCTCACATATGGACCGCTGAGCCTGGGCGCGCAAGTGTGTGTTCGCGCATACGTGCGTGTGTGTTTGCCTGAAAGCGAGAAGAACACCGCAGCTGATTGAGGATGATTGTGCGAACGCGCGTGTGTGTGTGTGTGTGTGTGTGTGTGTGCGGACGGGGGGGAAAAAAAAAAAAAAAAGAGGCGCTTAAGTGTGCGATTTTATCAAAATGTCTGCGCAGCCGAGTGGCTTTCCCACCGCGCGTGTCTCAAAGTGTTGAGCGTGTGTGTGTGTGTGTGTGTGTGTTCGTGTGCGTGTGTGTGTGTGTGTCTTGCGAGCTCAGTGCCAGGTCTCTCTAATGAGTCTGTCAGGCGCTGTTAGCGACGGCGTGCTCCCCTGGCTCAGCGCACTGCAGACACACTGTGATTAGCCGGGCCAGATTAAACAGTCACCACACCGCCAGGGAACACACACACACACACACACACACACACACACACACACAGCAGTGCGCAGAGGACACACTTAAACACACACGGCTTCATCATCATCAGCCAATTAGCCTCCTCTGATACAGTAACACATACTTGCCCTGTGGAGCCAGGTGTCGACGCCGCCGGAATTGTAAATAAATGGGAAATACACACACACACACACACACACACACACACACACACACACACAATACAGTTGTTCAGTTGCACCGCTGGCGTGCAGGGGAAAAAAATAAAACAGGGAGCAAAATATTTCATTAATTCGGCCGATTTTATTGGATTCCACGCCTGCCGCTAATCTTCAACATCACTCCAAATTAAAAGCAGCCCTTCTGGCTCTGGCAGCTTTCAACATCTTCATTAAAGCGACATGATTCACTAATTACAGGTAATTACCCTTTAATGAGCGGGCCAGATGAATGAGCAGATACACTGAGGGGGGGCCGGTGCGAGTGGACTCTGCCTTCTGGAAGACGTCTGAGCGGCGTTCTGACGTGAAGATATTTAAAAAATAAAACCCCACCGAGCGCAGGTCAGGGTTTTTAATTCCGCTTCCTTTAAATTAGGAAAGTTATGCTGACTCATCCTGGGGTTGTAGCTGTAGCTTGAAGCTTTATGCAGCTTTTCACTCAGGTAATATTCCGTCTTTCGACTGGATGTATTTTACCCATTAATCTGGAAAACAACCACTTCAAAATATTCTTTCTATGTGTATTTTTGAGCAGAGATGTGATGGTGAACACGCCTCCTATCACCAACAGCAGATGAGGAATTTTCCTGCTCAGTTCCACCTGGACTCTCTACATTACGTGTGCATTCAGCCCCTCAACGAATGAACAAGTAAATAAATACAATAACCACTAACTACCAGCAGCGAGGGCTTCAGCAGGCTGCGGGCCACTCTGCCATTTCCCGCCGACTCGACTTCCCTGCAAATGGGAGTCGAGCAGGCGGTGGTGGCGGCAGCGGTAGCGGCCTCCCCCGAACCAGCGACAAATCTGGGGTATTTCCAGGGTCGACGTTTAGCAGAAGCACCGACGACGCTGCTGAGAAGCCGGATCTGCAACGCCGCACGCAGCGGCTTCGGGTTAAAGTGGGCAGCAGCTTCTCCTCAAACTGTGAACAGGTGGGAGGCGCGAGACAGTCAGTTGAGAGAGAGAGAGAGAGAGAGAGAGAGAGAGAGAGAGAGAGAGAGAGAGAGAGAGAGAGAGAGAGAGAGAGAGAGTGCAGCTCGACCCCCACCCACCCCACCCCCTGAAAGAACAAACACGCACGAAAATTAGATTGATCTGATGACACCCCAACATTAAACTGAGTTTTTCTTATCGCCGGCCTGCAGAAGAGGCGAAAAAAGTTGGAAAAAACCAAAGAAAGTCAAAGGCTTTCACCACAATTTTTTTTTTTTTTTTTTTTTTTACAATTTCTCTCCCTCTCTCTCACCTCCATCTGTGCCGACTCTCAGGCCAAGAGGCCTATTTTTACCTGTGTGGCACCTCGGAGGTTTCTCTCATCGCCACCGCGCTTCCTACCGCTGGTGAGCAGCTCGACGGCCCCGACGCCGTCTGCCGAACTCTTTCCCTGCCTCAGATGTGGTTATGAGTCTTTGTCTTCCTGCCCGACGACAAACAGCATCCTTTTTTTCTATTATATGTATATTTATATCTATATCTATACATATGTGTGTGTATATATATATATATATATATATATATATATATATATATATGTATATATACACATATATGTAGCAAAACAGTGGAGCAACAGATTTAATGTTTGCCCTTAATCCTGGCCTCTGGGATTATATTTACAGGAATAACCGTTTGTTTACTGCGCTCCAATCCAATTACGGGGCCAAAGTCGACGCCATTGGTACCCTGGCAGTGACCCGCCCCTCACCCCTCCCGCACCCCTCCTCCCCCCTTGCAGAGCATATTTATCGCGATGCCACGGTCCCCTGACACAACGCAGCCTCTTTTCTCCCCGGGTTAGAGACGTGCAGAATGTGATATACTGTCCGGCGTCGCACAATGGGGGTGATTGTGTTTTTGGCCCCCGCTGGGGAATGAGCGCTATGAGAAGCGGTGGTGGTGGTGGAGAGAGGGGTGGGGCAGCGACCACCGTCCTAAGACGGAGCGGAGCGGCGAGGAAGGTCAGGGGCCAAAGTCGATCATTTGGGGCCGGGGTCGCAAACGGCGGCTTGTCGGTGTGACATCAGCGGACGTGCAGCAACAGCGCAGCCTCGGCTGGAAGCAGCCGCTGCAGCTGCACACAGAATTTACCCATCAGCTGAAATAGACAAAGTCTGTGTGGGAAGGTTTGCAAAACTGCCAGTGGCTGCTGCAAGTTTCGAACACGTTCTGCGTTGGGTGAAGTACTCTTGTTTCCTCGTGCAAAGGAAACACGGACAGGCAGACAACAACAACAACAACAACAAACAACTACATATATAGAAACCCACAGGTACTGCAGGACCGGTGCACACAAATGAACTTTCTGGCTCATCTGCCTCACCGGCCAGGGACGCTGGTGATGCAGCGCTTCAATAACCTGGCAGAGTGTATTCTGCCAGCGTGTTCTTAAAGCATCCAGAATTAGTTCCAGATGGACGCGAGGACGTCAGATTGAAGGAGGGAGGGGGGGGGAGGAAAAATATACACTGAGAGCTGGAATGATAAACGGCGAAATGGCAACAAGGCTGCACAGAGCCGAGCGTGACGCACAGGGCCTCTTTTGTTCTGCCACTCATTGCTTATGTTTCAGTACGGCACTAATGCACACAGATCGATAGCATACTTTCCATTTCAACACATCGAGCTGATGTACGGACACGCAGTCGGAATTGATCCTCGACTGTCAACACCAAGTTTTTAGTTCTCTCTCTCTCTCTCTCTCTTTCTCTCTCTCTCTCTCTCTCTCTCTCCTCCTCTTCGCCTCCTGCTGCAAAATGAATAGACTTCAAATGAAAAGGCTTTTGTTGTTGTTGTTTGTTTTTGTCGGCCCCCCGCCCCCTCCCCTTCTCTTTCCCTACGTGGTGCGTTCACAGTCTCAAAGCGGCGAAATGTTTCGAGCTCTACATTTCGGTATTACATGTTGAATAACTGCAGTCCTGATGCTGCTGCTGCTGCTGCTGCTGCTGCTGATGATGATGATGTAAGGCCGGGTGGGGGTGGGGGTGGAGGTGAGGGTGAGGGGAGATCCTATAAAGTCGCAACATATCAGGATCAGAATTGGACATCTGGCGCAGTCAAACAAATCTATACACACACACACACACACACACACACACCAATAATCCGCTATAAAGATTAAAATTAAAGTCTAAATTGAAGGCCGGAGCCGATAAAACATGTAAATGCACATACAGACTGATCAATAGGAAATGCAAAGAAACACAACAAACAAAAAAAAAATAGCTGTGCATTGTCTTGTCACAGCCGCAAACAAGCCAATATAATCAATTTCCTCCTCCACAGGATGTCCACCGCATGCAACAACCGCGACTCAAAGGTGCAGAAAAACACCAAGCAGGTTTCGAGCAAAGTCGAACCTCCCAAAGTGCTGCGACAAAAAAAAAAGAAAAAAAAAAAGAAAAAAAGAAAGGTTGAAGTGCAGCGAGCGGCGGCGCCCGGTCATCATGTGAAACCCGTGCGTCACTGAGGAAACAGGAACGAGAGGTTCGCACTCAAACAACAGGTGCTGCTGCTGTTTTTTTTTTTTCATTATTAGGTTTACAAAGTATAAGAAGAAAAGATTTGACATAGAAAAAGTGTTTTGCTAACCTTCTCTGCTACTTCACTTAAATATGTCAAAACACTTCCTTCCTTCCTTCCTTCTTCTACATGGTCGAGTGTGAAAAACAACACCCGGGATTATCAGAATATGTTCCTCCTCCTCGTCCTCCTCCTCCTCCTCCTCCAGCTACGAGCCATACAGTCGTCCTGTGAAACGATCTGCCGTAGGAGGCAACTCTTTAAATTTGGCCGAAGCGCTTGGCCCACACAGTGGAGTCGGCGCTTGCGAGCCCAAGACAAAGTGTTTTTTTGGGGGGCCATTTTTTGTGTTGCCCCTCTCCCTCCCCACTATCCCTCCACCCGCCATGACAATGAGACAGCTCCTCTCTTGGTTCGATCAAGTGAACCGCCGTCTTCTGAGAGGCAGAGATGGAAAAGGGAAACGGAGCTGGGAGAGAAGGAAGGGCGCTAATCTCATTACCTCCACTCCTTGGCATGAGAGAGCGCTCATCTCTCTGTGGCAACCGACAGGAGGAGGGTGAGGAGAGGGTGAGGAGGGGGGGAAGGCCGGGGAAGGAGAAAAAAAACTCAATCGCACACACACGCCACCATTTCATTTTCCATGTAATTAAATCAGTTAAATGTTATAAAAACATGTAAACTCCATCAATGACTCGGAGCCATTTGCATTTTTAATCAGGCCAGATTAATTCTAATAAGCGGGCCGGGCTAAGGCGATGACAGAGCGGGCCTATTGTGTGTCTGTCACACTCATTTAATTCTGTCATTATGCTCCATATCCTATTATGATAATTGGCTTTTTATTTTCAATCAAGCGGCACAGCCGAGGCCATTAAATAACAATCTGCGACGAGGCGCACTTTTAACCTGGGAACGTACTGAAAGTTAGGTGACCGGAAAAAACAAAAAACAAAAGCAAAAACAACAAACCAAAACAACCCCCCCGCCAAAAAAAAAGAAACTGGAAAAATGAATACTGGGAAAGTGTCTGGCGCGCTCGTCGGATGCAGCGACTCGCCTCAAATGAGAAATGACTGTCAAGACGCTGCGTGTTGACACTTGGCACGAGCTGTAAAGGCAAACACATTAGCTGGAGGAAATGGGCACCACCATCTTCCTACTGCAAGGTAACTAAGCAGGGAAGACAAATGTGTCTGATGTGCTCAGCCGTTTCCTTCCACCGCCCACCCCTATCCCCCCTCCCACTCCCTACGCCGACCCCCCCCACCCACGTCCCCTCTCTGGGCACTCACTCGAAAATGAAATCTCCGAAGGAACGACGGGGGCCGACCTCGCTCTTTAATTGAAAGACGCAGAAACAAATAAAAAGGGGGAAGTGCTAACAGTTTCGCCGGCAGGGAGACGAGCAGCCGCTCTGACACAGACATGATATTACCCACAGTGAAAACAGTAGCTGCGACCCAAATTTATTGTGTGGTGCGCCAGACTTGACAGGGAGGCGCTACTCGCTGTTTTGTCCCGGCCAGAAAGGACTTTTCTCTCTTTTTTTAAACCATCAATCGTTCAATTATCTTTATTCTTCATTATTTTTTTAAACTGCAAACAGGTGGTACAAGCAGACAGCACTGTAAATGACACAAACTAAATGCACAGCACAACATTAATGTGTGATTTAGTTGTGCGCCCCCATAGCCAGGGGCACTGTCATTACACAGTGTGCGGCAGCTAGCTTAAAGCTACTCCACCTATTACACGGTTACCGACACATGTGAAGCTAAATATACATGCAAATAAATAAAGAAATAAAGAAATAAAGAAATGAATGAATAAAAATGAATATCTGAAGACATTCTGTTTAAAATTGAGTAATTAAGTAGATGTGCTCGTAAGTAGTGAAATTGTTTTGTTATTAATGAGATTTAGAGCTTGATATACAGTACGCATACACAAGTTAAGATAAAAACGCAGTGTGTTCAGGCTAGCTGAGATACGCAACCTCACCTGACAATCACATGGGCAAGCTTGGGCTAGCAGATAGCAACGTTAGTTAGCGCGGTAATGCTATCATGAAACTTAATCATCATCGAGACGGTGTTTTGTCCACTGTTTCACTCCCAACTTATTGCACATTTTGAAACGTAAACATACCAACTTGCAAACCGCTGCATTCAATATATAATATATGAGTGCAGTATATATACTCAATATATATGAGTATATATTTATATATATATATATATATATATATATATATATATATATATATATATATATATATATATATATATATATATATATATATATATATATATATATATATATATATATATATATTTATATGTGTGTGTATATATATATATATATATATATATATAAGTATATATATTTGATAATATAATTATATTATCAAGAGCACAGAATTCGATTGCAATGCACCTAACCTAACCACTGACGGCTGGAAGTGAACAATTGGCCACTGTATAAATGCACTTTTGGGGTTAATATCTACTCATTACACTGGATTGTTGCTTTTCATTGTTGGAAGGAAAAAATAAATGCTTTGCTCCATTTGTTTGATTTTTAAAATTAACAAATCTGTATGAAAAATGTCCGTGCAAAATTAAGAAAACCCTTCATGGCAAAGCCTTGTCATGTCGGCCTCAGCAGTGCCAGCGAGCGTCATGGGGACGCGTGCAACTACAAAGATGCAGGATTGAGATGCCATCACGTCATGTCACCAGTCGGCATGCAGGGGCTGCGGTGTGAAGCATGTGGTCAGGAACATTTTCTGCCCACAAATGCCACAGCGGTTGAGTTGATGAGAAAATCCTTTGTGAAAACAGTCAAGCTGAGAGTGGATGTTGCGCTGCAGCAGCACGCCTGTCGTTTCTTTCTCACGGGACGATATCAAGCAGGTCGTCCTCTCGGTTCGTCATCACTCATCTCTCTGTTTGCTACAATTCCTCTTATTGGCTTTCTCTCCAAGAGCCTTTAGCTGCTACAGCGCTAACACACTGCCTTTGCTTTGTCCAATGTCAGTATGACGCCCGTGTCAAATAAAACTTAAGTTATTTGGAGATTTTCCTTGAACATCGGGGGTCTTACAGAGGTCAGCGGCTCCAGAGAGGCAAAAAAAAAAAACAACAGGTCTCAGCCCTGTGGGACTGCGAAAGGAGAAACTAGTGGAGATGTGACATGAACAACAGAGCTTTGATGTTGATTTTCTGGTTTGTGCCAGTAGAGTGAAGAGCGACGCTGCCAAATGTGCCAAACTCAGCAACTGGCTGGCGATTAGAGAAAAGCCTCAGTAGTTGATTCGAGCAGGTAACGCTCACAGCTTACAGAAGGAGAAAAAAAAATGATTCCCCGAGTTCAGTGCACTCTGGCTTAGTTAAAAGTTCTAATTATACTTTCAGAGTTTATTGCTGTAGTGTAGCTGCTGGTAAATTTCACAAAATTTCACAAATTTCACATTCAGTTAGTTTTCATTTATCAAAAATGGCTTGAAAGGCAGAATTGGGCCTTAAAAGCAAAAACCCAGTTTAGTAAATGAGATGTGTTTAACCGGTCTGGGTAAACCGTGCACTATAAATAATAAAATAAATATTATGAAGGTGAAGCATTTGTTGCCTTTCTGTTCAAATTTATAGCACAGAAATGTCACTTAGTTTATCTCAACACTGCCAAAATCTAAACTCAACAAACATCACACGTCAATCCGTCAGTGTTTTCGAGTCATTCTCACTTAAACCGCTGACCTTTTCTAATCTTGCTCTTTCTTTCATTATACTGTAAATGCCACAGCCCTTCTTCTCACTTATCAGAAAATGGGATGCTTATCACTTCCTCTTTCTGCTTTTTTTTTTATATAATAATTCATTATGAGTAAACCGCCGGAGAGAGAGAGAGAGAGAGAAATAAGTCACAAGCCGCTTTCATAGAGGCCTGTGTAATAGTGGACATCATGTCATCCACTCAGTGTGGCTGCAAATGGACTGTAAACAATAGCAGGAAAGCAGAGGGGAGGTGGTGGTGGGGGGGCAGGGACCGGGTTGTCCTCCCAGAAGCCACAATGGACGACAGCGGGACTTTCAGCGCCCGGCGGTTCTTAGCAGCGGCTCTGCTCCATAAACAAAATGCTTGAGTGGTCGCCTCACTCACATTCTCAGGTCTAAAATTAGCCGCTAGCTGTCGCCGCTGATTCAGGTGGACGGGAGCCTCACTTTTCTTGGTGTTTAGGGAGAAAAGTGCTTTTCCAAGTTCACTACCCTCCCACTCCTCACTCCTCCCCCTCCCTCACCCATACTTTGCATTTATCTCTGCACTCTATTAGGGCTCCCTTCCTCCTAACCCCTGTCGATGGTGGTGGTGGTGCAAAGGGAAAGTCGGGAGTCTCTCCTCAGTGCACGGCCATTTCACACTCCCACAAACCAATTTCACTTTTAGCACTCGGGAGACAAGATTTAATAAACCTTTTCATTTGGTCATCACAACTCTTCCTATATATGTGTGTGTGTGTGTGTGTGTGTGTGTGTGTGTATGTATATGTATGTATGCATATATATATATATATATATATATATATATATATATATATATATATATATATATATATATATATATATATATATATATATATATATATATATATATATATATATATATATGCATATATATATATATATATATATATATACATACATATGGCGACACGGTGGCGCAGTGGTTAGCGCTGCCGCCTCACAGCAAGAAGGTCATGGGTTCGATTCCGGGGCCTGGGCCTGTGACCTTTCTGTGTGGAGTTTGCATGTTCTCCCCGTGTCTGCGTGGGTTCTCTCCGGGTTCTCCGGCTTCCTCCCACACTCCAAAAACATGCATGTGAGGTCAATTGAATATTCTAAATTGTCCGTAGGTGTGCATGTGAGTGTGAATGGTTGTTTGTCTCTATGTGGCCCTGCGATGAACTGGCGACTTGTCCAGGGTGTACCCTGCCTTCGCCCTAAGACAGCTGGGATAGGCTCCAGCAGACCCCCGTGACCCTGAATAGGAATAAGCGGGTATAGAAGATGAATGAATGAATGAATACATACATATATATATATATATGTGTATATATATATATATATATATATACATACATATACATATATATATACATACATATACATATATATACATACATATACATATATATATATATATATATATATATATATATATATTTATATACATATATATATATATATATACATACATATATATGAATATATGAATACATATATACAGGAAAATTGAGTAAAATCCGAATTTTTCATGTGCTGCTTTCATGAGTTCTGATGAATTTCTGAGGACTTAAGTTAAGAATTTGTACACACATACGGGGGGGGGCGGGGGCAGTTGACGTGTTACTATGGGGACGCTCCCCTCCGTTGCCGGCTGTGCCGAGGCCTGCTCCATTGTGGCGGGAGACAACAGCTGTCTTTACCTTTGGCAGGCAAACAGGCTCATTAAGGGGCCGGCCATGTTTGTTTTCATGCCCGATACCGAGCCCTGAGCAAACAGCGCCGTATCTGCGCTCAGCAGCCCTCGCAGCCGCTGCGTTTCCTTCCCCCATTGTGGAGCGAGGAGCCCTGGCATGCCGTGAGTCCCGGCGTGACGGTGCCGCCGCCCCCACCCCCGCCACTCTCCGACTCCCCAACCCCTCCCCTTACCAACTCTTACACCCCTCCCTGCCCCCGCAGAGAATGCTCATGCTAGACTGCGAAATGAAGCCAAAAGTCCGGAGCTGATGAAACGGAGTCAGGATGCTCGGCATATCCCGCATACAATGTACGTCATTACGCCGGGAGAACCCCGAGTCGCACGTCTTGCGGCATGTCGCGAGAAAAAAATAAAATAAAAAAGATGCCTTTGTTTGTCGCATGGCCACAAGACGCAATGAAATGGTGTCATTATTTGGTCAGAGAGAGAAAAAGAGGGATGTTGCCATCACATATTTTCTCCTCCGGCGGCGCCAAATGACGAGGCAGGTTGAAGTCGTAACAAAAATCTCACCCCAAAGCGTGAAACGGTGCTGAGCGTCATTCCGTTACTGTGTTGGTGGCGCTAGCTTACACAGAACAGAAGAAACAAGGTTTTCCCCCCCTACATCCAAAATTCAAATCCAAATAAAGTTGCATTTCCCAAAAAATGCAGTGGCTGACTTAAATACGACCCCACAGCCCCGCCTCCTCCCCCCCCCCCCCTTTTTTTTTTTTTTTTTTTTTATTCCGCAATTTGTCAGGACCAAAGTCACAACACATTTTGAAATGAGTTCTTAATGTGGAGTAATGAGGCTGTCAGTTCGACGCACTCGGCTGCTTGTTTGAATTTGACTCATGTCGTAGATTCAATTAAATCAGCTGAAGCCGAGCTGGCCGCTGGCCACATCGGTAATGGGTGACCTCATTCAAACAATGCTCTGACATATTGAAACAATAAGAGGAAGGGCCTTGAGCCAGTTGCAAAAGCAAATTCCACTCTGAGTGATAAGGTTAAAACATATATATACAGTATATATATATATATAATTTATATATATATATTCATATATATTTCTAAACATACATGTATTACAATGAAGTTTAGAGTCACAAAGTGTTCTACTCACGATGCCGTCCTCCATTTTAACCCTTCAGCCGTCGGCCTCACTCGACGGGACGACGTGTCATTTGTGCCATTTTTTTCCCACCCGAAAGTCAACCAATGATACACAAAATGACACAAAATGCAAGACACCCACTGACTGCGGGCGGCGGATAAACATCCCGTAGGCGCTCAATGCACACGTGCTCGCCGACCTTTGACTCGCGCTTCCTTCGCCAGCAATAACTGAAAACAAAATTGCTCAGCGATAACTCCACCTCACGGACTGCTTTTTTTTTCTTTTCTTTTAAATACGACTGACACGATTCTTCTTCTGGGGGTTTTCTCTCTCATTTTTTTTTTTTTTTCAATTGGGTACTCAGAAGTCTAAACTGATTTTGTCTGAAAATTCCTGGAATCTGAATGATGGCACAAACAGTCCCAAGGCTATGTAAACAAGAATTCAAGCTCCAGTGTGCAGCTACACTTTCTCAGCAACAAACAAGGGTGGAAAAAAAAAAAAATAACACCACTTCTCACTTCTGGAAGGGTCACCTCAGCTGGTGTACAAGGGAGGTTGAGCAGTCAAAAGCCCCCCTTTTTTCCTTTTACTTCAGTGTCACTGAGCAGCTAATTGTGTCACTTGTTTCACGGCAGACTCGCCAGTTAATATGTGTAAAGTCACACTTTGCACTCGCCACGTTGTCGAAGCACAACAGACACGAGGCAGTGGAATCAGAACACAACGTCTCGCTTCACTGCTCTTGTTTCTCTATCCACCAGGGCAATCACAGTTACAGTAAACAGATAAAAAGAGCCCGCCCGCGCGCGCACACACACACACACACACACACACACACACCGCTCTATCTAGTAACTGCATCTCATTAGGCGGAGTTCCCTCTGGCCCTGACTCCATTAGAAATTAAAACTTGGGACAATTAGAGGCAAATTGCTCTCAGCTCAGGGCTCCAAGACGACTTAATTACAGGCTCGTCTGAAAGCTGCGCTGCGATACTGCGTCGCAGCAGATGGCGAATACCTGGATGATGCGTCGGTGAATTTTAAGCTGACAAATTTACTGAAATGAAAAGTCTAAAGCGCCGCCGCAAACGACAGAAGGAGCCCACGATTTGGGTTTTCTGCCTGCTAAGTGTCTAAAGTTTGGCCTTGATTCAGACGGGAACAGCGTGTGTCTTCCTCCTTCTCCTGACAAACCAGATGCAGCGTTTCTGAAATCTTCAACCCTTTTTCATTTACTTTGCGTGGCCTCTGGTGAAAGCTCACAGGAAGCCTTGGGGGAGAGATGGCAAAACGTAGACGATGATTGGGGAAACACATTCAATGGATCAATTAGATTTGCTACCAGTAGCAGGGGCGCTAGCCCAAAAGATTTCCCACAGGTGTGAGGGTTGACATGTGACCACCCGGTGGGGCCGCTGTTGGTTAGAGGGAAGTTTGCTCAGGAGTCAAGTGAAAACACGTCGTAACAATTTGTGCAAATCTATTGATGTCCAATACGTAGCTGTCCAGCTTCAATCCATGCAAGGTTTTAAAACAACTGGCAGGTTGATTAAAGGTCAAAGGAGCGGCAACCTTGTGTTTATTTAAATAGATCGTTTTGGCCTCAGTGAATTTGGATTTTAGCCACGTTGAATTTTTCTCTTGGCAAATTGAGAGGAATTGGGCTTTTTTTTAATTGGGCCGTCACTCCAGCACCTTGGAGTGACGGCCCGCGCAGGCTTTCAAGCCGCCAATGCCGCTTGTATTTTAAGATGAAACATTAAACACGGTGGTAACCTTAATTTGGCATTGGAATGTGGTGAGAAGTGCTCCAGCCTCGCTGCACTATTTCCCCAAGGAGCAAAAAAGAACAACACAGGTATTCCATCAAAATCCTTTAAAAATGACAAGGACACGAGGCACATTTTTCTGTAATTGAACCAACTGTAGTTTATGTAACGACTGACCGTTCTGCCCTTCAAGCCGGTGGGGGGATAGAGGGAGGGAGAGAGAGAGGGAGAGAGCGATGTGATTGCTCCGTGTTCTTGCTGCTGTCACGTGACACCGTGTCCCATTATATTGGGATGTTGTCATAGGAGGAGAGGAAATGAAATGCCTGGGAGCTGTGTAGCAACTATGTGCACGCATAAGTGTGTGTTTGTCCGTGTGGTCGTGTGTGTGTGTGTGTGTGTGTGTGTGTGTGTGTGTGTGTGTGTGTGTGTGTGTGTGTGTGTGTGTGCTGAATGGTGGGCCGCTACAGAGGAGCGAAGAAAAGAAAACAAACTACGGCCGCGTCAATCTTAATGTTTGCGTTTAAAGCAAGTTTTAGACTGAAGGGCGAGCGTCTAGCCGAGATTGTAGAGGTTAAAGTCAGTCTAGGGTTTGTGTTGGTGTGAGATAGAGGCAGTCAGGGGTCAGGGGCACATAGAATAATCCAGAAATACATGAAATAAATAACTACTAGTCCCTGTTGTTGCGGTGCAGTGAGATTAGCCTAAACCTCTAGTCTGAAATCTGGTACGTCCGTCTGGAGGTGGGAGTGTTGTCAGCCTAGAACCAATAGAAGGGCAGGAGGAGAATGTTGCAATGTGTGATTAAAAATGAAAAAAAAAAAAACAACCACAGGCCACGGAGAAGAGCAGCGGCTAACGAGATTAGCGCGGATGATGCAGTCGAGGCAGGCTCATTATAATTGGATGGCATTTTCCCATTAAAATAGAGTTTTTTTCACCCCCAAGTGGACAAGATGTTATTTTCTTTTTTCGCAACTTCCAAATGGCTTTAGCGAGAGTCAGAAGCCAAGTGGCTCGGCTGACTAAAAATACGATCCACTTTAATGTGACTGTCAAAAGGTTCATCCAATGGAGTTTTCCTCTCCCCCTTTTCCAAATGTTTTTTATTCACTCTGCAAGCCAACGGATGCAATGAAATAAACCCCACGAATTAGCAAAACATTGCACTCAGCGTGTCAGTTTGCAAAAGCCTGTGAAATATGTCCAAAAGCGAACAAAGTCAACTTGTTGTGCGTGTGTCTCACAGTCTGTGTGGGAGGTTTATAAGTGAGCGGTCCTGCAGGGTTTAGAATAGTGTGTTGGAGAATTTGTAATTGGGCAAAAAAAAGAAAAAGAAAAAGAAGACAGTAAATTAGGAGCGAGCGATTTTTTTCCAATGACACACGGATTAATGGAGTGTTTGAGGGGATAAAGTGGAAACAGGGGAGGGGGATCGAGATGCAGAAAAACTGGAGCAGCACCTCCACTTCCAGCTCGGCGAGCGTGAGAACCAAATTAGTTTTGTGATTCTTGGTTTGAGATCCGTGTTGAACGAATTAAAGTGGGATATTTTTTTTTCATGTTTTCTTGTGATTACTGACTGTCCATCTCCCTGCAATTAACTGCTGACCCACAAAAAATGGCTGCGGGATGAACAGCGATGAGAGGTGGATGAATGAATGGATGGATGGATGGATGGATAGATGAGTGGATGTATGGGTGGATGGTTGGATGGATAGATGAGTGGATGTGTGGATGGATGGATGGATGATGAATGATAGGAGAGTGGATGGATGGGTGGGTGGATGGATGAGTGGATGTACGGGTGGATGGATGGATGGATGAGTGAATGGATGGGCGGGTGGACGGATGGACGGACCTCAAAACTGACTCACATCCGCTGGAGCTCATTAAAACAGAGCAATTATGGGAAAGTGAAACTTTTTAAACTGTTCAGCACCTGAAGCGGATGAACTCGCTGAGCTCTGCCCTGATGAACGCAGCAATCAGTCCGTCCGCCCAGCTGCTTCACCACTTCAAGCCTCGACGTGTTTTCCTGCCTTTTTTTTTTTTTCCATCCTTCCCTCACTTATCGCCACGCACGCAGCCACAGGTAGCTATTAGCTAGCTCAACTCTTGGAAGCCTTTTACCTCTGCCAGCGATCACTTGGCTACTGGAATGCTTTAAATGTCGGCCCGTTTTGCATTTTTATACGTTTTTATGCAAATGTAACCCTGGACTGTATACTGGCAGCTTTACAGCTTGTTGCCTGAGTGGCAGTGGTTGGACGTCTCCGCTAATGGCGGCTGAATAAAAATAGAGCGACATCGGCAGCAACCACGGTCCCTCAGAGAGGGTGAAGGATGTGAAAAGTTCATATTTCTGAGCTAATGTACAATAACATTAACCCTGTTGAGCAAAGGTTCACGTGTCAAAGCCGGTCTGATACTTTTTTTGGTGATTCATATCACAGACACTGTACCAGCACAAGGTTTTCACACTTCACATGCAGAGGTGATATGAATGCACATTTTTCTTTATGGTGGGTTTCGGTGATGATATTTCTGCGAAGGGGTTATTTTGAGCTCTAACCGCTGCATTCGACAAAAGACAACAACAAAAAAAAAATCTTTGGGGTAACGCACACTTGAAAACCTGCTTCTCCGTCGCCCTCGCGCCACTTCCTGACTCGACAGCGGCAGGCGTGCGCCGCTTTTCTTTTCTTGCCAAATCCGTCGTGAGAGATTTCATCACTATTTCCCAGCTGACAATTTCACGGGCTCGCCGTCCTGCGGGCAGTAATTATGAGTCCTGTGTGCATGTAAACACGGCCGCTGTTTTACACGCGTGCCTTGGCTCCACTTTCACCGAGAAGAGGCGACGTATCTAAAAGCAGCCACTCTTCTCCCTTCTCGTACGTGTCTGTGCATTTATTGCATTTGACTTTTTCTTTACTTTTCTTCCATTGGGGGGGGCTGGTGATGCTCCGTGAACGGCCAGCAGCGAGCGCTCGGCAGGTTGAGAAGAAAAATAAAAAAAACAGCCGAGCAGAGCAGAGCTGCCGTCTGTCTGCGTGAAAGCCGAGGCTACACGGCGACTCTGGATCAAGTGCCATTGTTTTGGTAATAGTAAACCCGGGGGCCACTTGCCAGCAGGCATTAGTCATTCATCCAACAAGGTCCGCAAAACAAACCACAAAGTGCTCCGATGTTGACTTCCTCTTATTGAATTCTGAGCACATGAGCACATTTCCAAGTGTCTCGCAGCGCCGGACGAGGACTCGCTCGCCTGAAGTACGGCTGCCATGTTTGTTTATTTGTGCGCCTTTTCTGACGGGAAGCCAGCTCATTTGGAAGCATGGGGGGGTTGTGTGAGCGTGTGTGCATGTGTGTGAGAGAGAGAGAGAGAGAGAGAGAGAGAGAGAGAGAGAGAGAGAGAGAGTAAAGTGGGAGAAGAAGGGAGGTGGTGGGTGAGAGGCAGATAGGAGGGGATTAGGGCGGAGTGCAATTTTTCAGCAGCCCGGGCAAACGACATGATCTCTAATTACCCACAAAGCACTGTGTGTAACTCAAACCACAGATTAGGCAGCATTATCAGGTTTAATAAAACATGACCATCTCTCAGTTTCACTCCTCTCGGCCGGCCCGCCGCCGCTAGCACCGCCACCGCCACTAAACACTAGCTCCTCGTGAGCCTTTCGCTAATTAAACGGGGGACCTGTTGCTGTTCGCTTTTTGTTTTTGTCTTGTGTGGGTGTCAGATTTATGCCGGGTTTTTCTCTGAAAAGTTTTAGTCCCGCCAGGTGAGCAAACAAGCTAGCTAACGGCTGCGCTAGCCTGCGACTCGCGAGTAAAAAAGGAAGTGCACTCAGTAGAAGAGCACCGCTATCAAAAATATAACACGCTGTGAAGAAAATAAGACATAAAATGAAGGTGCCTGGAAATCGTAGAGAGGTCGTCAGACATTCTTTCCAACTAGTGTTGACACTCGAACGTGAGTTGTGACATCACGGCTTTGCTTCAGCTCTGACTTGTGTGAAAAGATCTGAATATGTATGCTAAGGTGCCAAAAACTCCCATGAAAACTCCCATGAAACCACGCACGCACGCAGGCACTCACACACAAAATTTGGCCATGCCAGTAAGTGCTGCTTTGCACTACGGTTTTCACTACTGTGTTATTAACAATTCTATAAAAAGATCCGCTCATGTTTCCCCTTCCTGTGCATTCGTGATGCCACCCCCTTCAGCGGGCTGAGGTTTAGCGAGGACCGACGAGGTCCTCAGGAGTAAAAACGCCCGCCGACCAGAATCCAGACTGCTACCCCATTATTATTTTTCCCCCCCTGCACCTCCATTTCTATTGTCTGTGTTTCAGCCTGTGTTAGGTTAGAGCTGTGTGGCCGGGGGTCCGAGCTGGAGTCTGAACAGGTTGGGCCTCCGTCTCTTCACCGCCTTCCTCACCGTCCACAGTGATCCTCCACCCTGGCAACGCTCCACGGTTTTGTGACTCTTCCGCCAGCGTTCCCAACCGATCCCTCCGGTCCTGAACCGGTGGGGAGCTCCTGAGACTCCTCTCCTGGCCCCTGCTGCTCGTGATGAGCACTCGCGGAGGGAGGACGAGCCGGCGTTTTCATTAAGTCGGCGGCACCATGGGGCCAACGGCGCTCACCGCTGAGTGAATCGGACGCAGACGATTACAGCCTTAAGCGGGCAATTATATCTGCCTGCTAAATATGTCACACGTAATAAACACATGCTCCTGACAGATGAGGCGCCAGCCGTGCCAGTCACACACACACTGGGTTTCAATCACGCCGTGTCTCTGCAGGGTTTTTTTTTGGTGTTTCTTTTTTGTGCTCCTTATTGAGGTAGCTTTTCATTTAAAAGACAGATATTGCAAAAGAGCTCTTAACACCTGAGGGACCTTGAAGAGCTGCTTCCACGATAACATGAACTTAACATTAATACAACTTCTGCACTCCAGTTGTGCACCTAACACGCACAACTACCAACTGGGCAGGAAATATCACTTTCTTCTTCTGCAGCTGGATGAAAGCACCAGCCCGAAACAGCGCCACCCACCACTCAATTCGACAAACCAACAAATTCCACGGGTTTTTTTCCCCCGCAGCAGCCACAATTGTGAAAACAAGTTAAACATGTTGCAATACGTTAAAATGATACTCCAGCGAAAATTTGGGGAAACAGTGATCAGCTTTCCATCTACTTCGCACCTCCGACAAATCATTTTGTGCTTTGGGTGCTTTTATGGTGAAAAAAAGACAAAGATGGAACTCCACCTCCGAGGCTCCGGCCGATGGAAACGATATTCGGACCATTAGCTGTGAACTTTCTCATGGGCAGCGTCCCCTCAGGCCGTACAGTGCAAACACGGCACTGACACCAGGCCGATAATATTTGTGAAGGATATTCAGTGAAAACAAGGGAGGGAAAGTGCCTTAAATCCCTGGCAAGAAGCTTATAGCGCGGCCCGTGGTGTTTGCACAGGACATACCTCAGGAAGCTGAGACAACTGGGAATGTTTGTCCAGCTTCCAGACTCTTCCACGCATACATACATACATGCCTGCACATACATATACAGGACGGCACATATGCGGCGCGGGGGCACACAATGCAAACCTCACACCGATATGAATGGCGTGGAGCTGTGAATAGCGGGTCAATTTCTCAATTTCAGTCTACAGCGTTTCACGACGGGTCGAGGTGAACGCAGCCTTGCACTTTTTCTTCTTTGTTGGTGCTACTTTGCTGCCCTCGCGAAGCACAGTATGTTTCTGTGTCATGTGCCATATATGCTTTATATTGTGCATGTTGGGTTACAGACAGGTAGATCGCTAGCTAGCTATCTGTCGAGCTTGTTCACTATCTATCTAGCTTGTTCGCTATCTGTCTTTCTAGCTACATACCTATCTGGCCTGTTCGCTATCCATCTTTCTAGCTATAATCTAGCTTGTTCGCTAGCTAGCCGGCGAACAAGCTAGATAGCTAGATAGATAGAGAGTTAGCATTAAAGACATAATCAGTGTTAAAGTCAAACACCCGGGGGCTGATTCTGCAGCAGGTGTTCACTCTGCTGCTGCTGCTTTTCCTTTCTTCTTTTTATCCTCTTCTCCTGCGCTTGGAATGAGAATGCCACCGCGCTGCCCCACGGGAAGGCCCCGGCTGACTAATGCGAGCTCACGGCAGCGCAGCGACTGGTCTTAATTACAGTAACAGACGCCGAGGGAGACGCGCTGCTACCCGCCGCTGTCGCCGCCGAGCAAACAGCTCCGCGTCTACAGGGGTGGCGGCCAGTAATTAGCACGTGGTTAGCCCCGACCCCACCCACCGCAACACACACATTCATACTTTCACACTGATAACCCACATTAAAAAAAAACAAACATGCAAAGGTCCAAACAAAGATGGGGAAAAGTGAAAATATCCGTTCACTGCTTGTATATTGTGGCGCCACATGAAGCCTCCACCCCCCCAACCTCCCTCCTCTATGTTTTTTCCTCTATTGTTCTTCGTCTGTGCGCTTGTATGAGAACAAATCACAGACAAAAATACTTCTTGAGCAAAGACAGACACTAAATGCGGCCGGCTTGGGAAATGACCTTTCCACACAGTCAATAAAGACTATAAAGGAAAAAAAAATTACAAGGCACGGCATCTCTGTGCCATATGGCGCCTGTGTGACTCAGCCGGTGTCATAGCCATTTTCCACTGTTACTGAAATGGTTTCAAATGGTTGGGATTCTTGATAAAAAACAAAACAAAGCAAAAGAACCCACAGCAAAAAAAAAAAAGCAACAACAAAGCAACCTTCTCTGGCATGTCGGGCCAGTGATACTATGATTTAGAGACTGTTTTTTCATTTTTACTGCCGCCCGCTTGCTGTGTGACACTGGCCCTTACTGTGGTATGCGTGGCCTTCCTCTGCACGAGGCTATGAAAGCAATTGTGACTGTGAATCTGTAGTCAGCAAAACGCCTGAATGGACCCGAGTTAGCATGCGGAGGCGCACACACACGCACACACCGGACCTCTGATTACTCCGACCCATTTGACTCCGGCTGGCCGCTCAGCCTCTGATTCCTCCCTCCTCATACGGCACTGCGACTTGTGTCATCAGCAAAACAGTGACGGCGCCGCTCGCGTATCACACGCCGGTTAATTTTGAGCGTCGCGTCGAGCGGACAGAGTGGGAAGGGGCGAATGGGGCAGGGGAGGGCCATTAAAAATAACAAGTCTGTGTTTATTTGAGAGCTTACTTCATTTGAAGAGAAGGTCGTTTGGCCGCACAAAGGGACCCGGCGGGGACGAAAGGCAGGGTCGGCGCCGTCATAAAAGGGGAGGAAAAAAACTGCGATAAGGCCTCGTTTTTCCTTTCTTTCTTTTTCTTCTTCTTCTTTTTTTTTCAAACAGAGCGTACAATCCAGCCGCTTATCTGTGGCAGAGGAGACCACCAACTAACAAAGCCTGCTCTTCAGCTGTGGCCCTATCTAGGCAGATATCAGTTGTTGGGAGGATATATGAGCTGGGTGGGGCCTGGATGTATAAACAAGGGCCTCACTCTCTCCCTCGCGCTGCGTGCTAGCGCCGTACTGTAGGCACCTCAGCGGCAGCGGCGGCAGCGGTCGGCTCTGTTTGATTAAGGTATTCAAATAGAGGAGCGCACACTGCGTTTCCATTTCACTGGGGCAAACTGAAAGTGGCTGACGACAAAGAAGTTGAGCAATTACAGCCGCATCCTTGCGCCCTCCGCGGGGCGTTCACGGGCGCAAATTATGGATGGCGTTTACGCAGCTCACCCCGAGTCACTCGCTCGCAGCAGGAACACGGCTCCGTGTCGCCGCAGCGGCAAAGGTGCTCCGGCGGTCGAGTGCGATTCCTCCTCGGCCGCGCAAGACAAGGGGGCCGAGAGACGCTCGCAGGCGGTGAATTGAAGTGAGGCAACGGTGAAGCGGACGAGCTCGGGGTTATTTGTGAATGGTTTCGTGGAAGTACGAAGTCCTCTGCTCATTTCCCCTCCCGACTCCTCTTTAGCCAGTTCTGCTGCATCACGGCAGCGAGCGCAGCTCCTCCGTCACCTGAGCGCCAGTCAAGTCGGCGGCTGCCGGGCTGGAAAGCTCCCACCGGAAACACTTCAGATTTACTCACTCTGAAGTTTTTTATTTTTTTTCTGAGTTGTTTTTGGCCGCTGTCGTCAAGGTTTGTGCGCGCGATTTCACGCACGTACGGAGAGGCAACCAGCCGCCGCCGCGAGGCGAACGAGCCGCAGCTCCAGCTGAGCGGTGCTACGGGGGAGCGGTGTCGCAAGTGTTCCCTAGGAGCCACGTAAACCGGCTAATTACTCAAGCTAGGCTCGTGTCAGCCAGCATGAGACAGCGGCGCGCAAGCCGGGTCGCAGATAAACAGACAGCGAAGCAAGAAAATAAATAAACAAATGAACGAGAAGAGGAAAAAACACGACACAAGCACGTGTTTCCTTTTATTGTTGTCCAATTAAGCTTGCGTTAGACTCGTATTAGCCTTTACGGAGACGGAGGGAGAAAAGCTGTAAATTGGCTGTAAATTGGAAAATCATTTTCAGGGGAGGAAAAAAAGAAAAAAACAAGACTGGAGCAGACAAAGAAGAGCAGTTGCGCTGAATCGCAACCTTCCTCGCTGAAAGCCTTGTTACATTTTAATTTGGACGATTTTGAATCTTTTACGTCGCTCCCACAAGAGGAGGCCAACAAACACACACACACAAACACACACACACAACCAGCAGCAGTCAAACACTGAGACACAATCCCCTCCAAAGTCTGCAGAAACTGAAATCAAATAAATATTTAAATTAATAAACAAATCAGCGCAGCAGCAAAACAACTGACCCAACTGTAATAATTAGCCTCCCGCTGGCGGGGGGAAAAAGTGACCTGAGCAGAATCTCCGAAATTGGCCAATCAGGAGCCTGTCGGTGACGATTAGCCGCTACACAACAACAAACAAATCACGTCTCTTTAATGGCCGTGCCACTTTGATGGGTGTGTGTGTGTGTGTGTGTGTGTGGGGGTGGATCCCCGACCCGGCGAGGCTGAGTTAACAAGGCGCCCGACCGACCTCTCCCCCGCCCCCCCCAACTCCTACCTGCTTCATCTGCATGGCCTGGCTAGTTAACGTCAGCCGGTGCGATGATAGAAAAGTGCCCCCCCCCGGTGTGAAAAGCGGCCCTCCTTCCCTCCCCCTGCCGCCGCTGCCGCCATCCCAAATCTCTGGCAAAGCGAAGGCAGATTTTCAGTGTGCAAAATGAAGTGCACACTTGCCAGTTTTTTTTTTTTTTGTTTTTTTTTTTGGAGGCGCGGCACTCGTACACAGCGGTGTCACTTCCTCCCCGGAGTGGAAGCACTTTAGAACATTTAATATCTGCCGCTTTTGTTTCCTGGATCCATGCAGTGCGTGCGCGCGTGTGTGTGTGTGTGTGTGTGTGTGTGTGTGTGTGCGCGCGCGTGCATGTGTATATCAGCATATATTGTTGGGATTATCCACATGGAGGATGATCCTAATTCGCTTGACCTACAAAATCACAGCCTGTGCAGAGGAAAAACAGTGTGTGTGTGTGTGTGTGTGTGTGTGTGTGTGTGTGTGTGTGTGTGTGTGTGTGTGTGTGTGTGTGTGTCACAGGTGTCGCCCGGCTTTCAGAGTCAATTCCGACTCGTCTTCCACAAACTCGACAGCCTGCCGTAGCTTCTCACCCGCTCCTTCCCCCACCGCCCGGGCCCGAGACAAACACCCGGCGTGTCAAACGCAGCCGTGTGTGTGTGTGTGTGCGCGCGTGTGTTTGTCTCGATGACTTAAATTTTTCCATCTCGCACTTCCCGTAGCCCACACAGCCAAAGACAAACATCTCAACCTGCGCTGCTGCGCTGTCGTCCCCACGCTGTCTGGTAAAGCGGCTCGTTTAGCGGACGAGCGACCAGTTCGCACAAGTGTCCAAAAGTGTCAGTCAGCCAGTCGGAGGGCCCGTCGCCCTGACCTGCTCCCACCACCAGGGGTAAGTGACGACCGTCGGAGAGCGACAACAAATTCTAATTTGCGCGATCGCAGGCGCAGGCTTGACTGCTCTGTTAATCGAACAGTTTGAAGTAAAGTTTTCTCAGGGTCTCCGCGGGAGGGGGGGGGGTGCAAGTCAGTGTTTGTCTTGCTCCTCCGGTACTTTTGGCCCTGTTTGCTTTCAATCTGCGGCGGCTGCGGTCCAAGTCAGTGCACCGACACATCCCATGAAGCGACCCGAGCCTTTCAAATATTTACGTTAAGGCAACAATCTGGCAGGGAGAGCGATGATTTCACACTTTTATCGCCGACGCGATGGCGCACTGCATTGTTTTGAGAAAAAATCCACCTGTGCTCTCTCAGTGTCGCAAAGCCAAAAAGTAGCACGGTGATTCAGAAAAATAGCTTTTTAAAAAAAATGAAAAGAAAAAAGCAGTCTTACTCGTACCGGTAGCTCACTGAAGCAACATCAACGGCAACACATCTCTGAGTGGAGAGAAGCTGCGAGGCGTCACTGAGATAATGTTGGAGCAGGAGAGGCACAGTATGGATTCTATACAGCTCCCTCTTCCACATGGGCTGGGACACTTAATGCCAGCTCTGTGCAAAAACACAACTGCACACCAGGGAAATAACATAATAAGCACTTTGGTCGGAGAGCAAAGGAAGGAAAGGGAGGCTGGTTGAGGGGGGGGGGAGAAAAGTTGAGCTCCGTATTTTCTTTCAACAGCAAAAGAAAAAAAGAGAGAGAGGAGAAAAGAAACACAATGATTGCAGGTTCCAGAGTGGAGTAATAACAAATTCGACTGCATTCAGACCAGTGCATCCACGGATCGGCCCACTTTTACTTGCTGACACTTGACTTTTTTTTTTTTCTTTTTTTTTTCTATTTTGGTTCTGTATGGAGTGTGTGCCCAGTTAGCAAAAGCACGTCCCGGAGCGTTTTTAGAGCCATTTACGCGTAAAAACGTCGCAGGTTGTGTGAGACAGGTGACACGGTGAACGGCTGCTTTGCAGTTGTTGTTGTTGTTGTTGTTGTTGTTGTTGTTGTGTGTGTGGCTTGTTTGTTTGTTTGTTTGTTTGTTTTGTCATTTACCTTGTTGGAGTGGTAATAGTCCAGCGAGCTCAGGCAACTCGGATCAGTCGGTAGGGAGCATGAACCCACACTTGCCGGCGGCGCAGGGTAAAATCTTACGTCCATGTCAGGTTGCGCGACGCTGAAGGCATGAAAATCACTTTCGGCGTCTCTCTCGGCTCACCACTAGTACAGCAACAACCAACAAGAGAAAAAAAGAAAAGAAAAAAAAAAGCACACACAAACGCCGCGCGCACGTAACGCACGCTCGCAGAGGAAAGGAGAGAGAGAGAAAAAGAAGTGGTGGTGGTGGAGTTTTTTTCTTCTTCTTCTTCACTTCACTCGGCGCAACTCTTCCCTCGCATCCGTTTTGCGGCCGAACTTCGGCACCAAACTCTCTGGTGATGCGCACCGCTCCGCCGCCGGGATGCCGAAGCGCGCGCTCAGTGAGAACGACGCACGGGAAAAATCATGGACACAAGCGCGCACGTGCTGACAAGAAGACGTGGAGGGTTGGGGGGGGGGGAGAAAAAAAGGACAACTATCCTTCCAGCTCCGGAACAAACAGTCGGAGGGGGGGAAACACACAAAGCTTCGACTCGGATCCGCTCTACGTGAAAAAGCCCACTTTGCAAAGTCCGCACACGCGCGCGCGCGTTTTGTGACGCTCCTTCTTCTTCTTCTTCTTCTTTCTCTTCTTTTTTCTTTTTCTTTTACTGCCGTCCGGACTCCGCACGGGCTTTGTTATGGAGGCGCATATCCTCGCATTGGTTCCAGTGCAGAAGTGCTCGGACTTCCCTCTGCCATGCGACCTCTGCCGATAATAAACGGGAAAGAGGAACGGAGGGAGAAGCTGGGGGGGGGGAGGGGGGCGAGAGGGAGAGGGAGAGGGAGGGGGGAGGGTGGTGGTGGTGGTGGAGGAGGTGGAGGGGTTGGGGAGGGGAGATGTGGCTGCCTTGGCAACCGCTCTCCTTTCTGTAACTGCGCGCCTCTGATTAGCTGGAAATAGTGTGCACGGCTGCGCATTATAAAGCGCACTCTGCCTCCATCAGCCCTTCATAAAGGCTTCCATTTGGGTTATTGTGCCAGGCAGGGACGGAAGTAGGGTGCACGCGGCAGCTCTCTCTCTCTCTCTCCGTACTTCCACAGTTTTAAATGTATTTTTAATGCACATGGCCGAACCCGGACTGACTGAACATGCAAAAGCCATCGCAGTCTGAGAGGAGAGCACTCCTCACTCCTCACACTGCTATTCTCTCTCTCTATATATATATATATGGTTTTGCATGTGCATCATAAAGTGACACACTGCTTAGCTGATTTTTCGCAAAAAATATCCTTCCTGAATGTCAGTTACAAGTACGTGTTACATTTGTCTTTCTGTAGTTTATGTAAATGCAAGGTTGTGTGTTGCATTCAAATGACCCATGGGGTGCAAATTACACTAGTGCTGTCTAATAATAACAACATTGTGCGTCAATGAGCTCCCCAGAAATGAGGAAAATCCTTAACTCATTTTGGTGCTCCACATTTCAGAGATCGTACTATAAAACATGAAGTTTGGGCAATCCACCCTTTGCGATGTCACCCAGGGCACCTACACCTCTCCCAGGATAGCGACAGCAGCCCCACCCAGGTGTTGGTTCTGTTTTTGCTGCCTTCTAAACACATTGAAAGGTCCATCAAAGCGTCAAGTTTGAGCAGGAAGCAGAGAAAAAGCGATGTTGCAACAGTAAAAAACAGACAAACAAAATGGAATTTGCATAATATGGGACTTTTACTAAAGTGTGTTTGGGGAGAAAGTGAAATAAAGAAGTGCAACATGCTGAAGGTGGAACACGAACACGGAGGTTTAATCTGGCGATTGCAAATGCATGAGCAGAGAGAGAGAGAGAGAGAGAGAGAGAGAGAGAGAGAGAGAGGCCGCGGCTGCCTCTGACAGCTCACTGAATGTGATGGATAGCGCACCCTTGCCCTGTGATGTGCATGCACATTTGATGTTGAAATGGCCTATCCACGGGACCATTGTCTTTCAATCATGTCAAGGCAAAGTACAGAACAGAGCACATTTTCTGCTGCCTGCCGTTATTACTATGCCACACTTTACAGCACAATCCACACCGGCTGCTGCCTCCTAGTTCTTTCTTTCGGGGGTGAGTGGGGGGGCGAATAAGAACACCTTCTGATCCGTTTCTGTTGATGCATCGGCGCTAAAGCACTAACAATATATCCTCTTTGTTGCTCCCCGCCAGTGTTGCAAGGCAGGCTTTCATTAGCCGCTGCGAGCTGAGAATAAAGGGGCAGTGCACCACGCAGAGGCGCGCAACGGCGTCCGCGCGGGGCGCCCGCTGCTTCCCGACCACCAGGCCCAACGCACCACGGCAAACCTGGTCATTATTTCAGCAGGTCCGCTGCTACTCCTTCATTTACCTTTAAACGCCGCCCCCAACCCCACCAGCCGCTCTGATCCGGCCCAGCGTGCAGAGGGTTAAACCACATGGCTCAGTGCCATGGCTTCATGGGAATGGAATGTGGAGTGCTGTGTGTGCAGGGCTCCTTTCCCAGCATCCCTCACTGCCCAGACGCATGCTAATGATCAGTATTATTGAGGCACAATTGATGGGCTAGCAACCAAACAAGAGAAACTAATTACTACTAAGGCTTTATTGTCCTTTAATTACTGGAGCTCTGTGGCAATTAGCGAGCCGCACAAAGACACAGGGCCTACTTTAATCTTGAATTTAAAAAAGAAAAATGAACAAATGAAAAAAAAAAAAATGTGATGCGGATGAAAAAAAATTGGTGGAGATGAAAGGTGGATAAGATAATTTGTCTGTCGGTTTGGGCTGGCGGGAAGGAAGGCTGATTTTGAGGGAGAGGGTGGGAGAACAAAAGAAGTGCTGAGGATTGCGCCGGTTTTAACTGAAAATTGCCACCAAAAAAACGATTTGACGCGATATTTGCGTGACCTTGGTAGGCTGCATTTTTTTTTTTTAAAGAAAGCAACTGCTGTGTGTCTCCCATGGAAAGCAACTGCAGGAAACGGTTTATTAAATGGCTAAGTCAGCAAATCAGCGTAGCGATGAGGTTTTGTTTCTTGATTCGCGATGTGGAGCGGAAGAGATTTAATTCAGCGTCGTCTCATGTTGTTAGCTGCCATCAAAGTTGTTTTTGTTATTTTATACATCAACATGTTTGCTTTAAGTTTCATTACATAATGATTTAATATATATATATATTTTTCCTCTACATGTGACTCTTAACACACACAAGTCTAACCTGCAGTTGTGTCACGATCGTCACAACTTTTCTCAGTCAGCCGCTTCACGCAGGCCCCGACACTGCTGGAGCAGTTGCATAACGTTTCACTCCAGCGGAAAGTTTTGCGGCTAAAACGTAGGTGTTACTGACATTCAGAGAGGATATTTTTTTGTTTATGATGTTGTTATTGTTGTTGTTTTTTCCACTGATGCTTTAATTTCGAGTTGCTCTGTTTTTTTTTTTTTATTTGTATTGTGAGACTGTTCATTTCTGGCTGCCATCTGTTGCGTGTTTTCAGAGGGCATCATCAGCTCCGGCAGGTATTGGCATGAAGCTTTTTGATCCTGTCACCCTGCTGAAATGAAATGTCCTTTTGATTTGAACTTTTACAGGTGGTATTTTGTCTACACATTCAGAATCTGATACAGGGAACCTGAAATCAAAAGATAAAGAAAAAAAAAATCAATAGTTATAATAGCCGTTTTCCTACCAAGATTTGGCACATGTTCCTGGACATGTCAATATTAGATAATAATAAGAACTCATTAAACTTATCTTGCTAAAAGGTGCTGACTTTAGCCCCACTGGGACCTTGTTCTGAACCCTGTGACCGTCATCGCCGTCCTCACTCCCAGAGTACGCACACAGAAAACTCTCTGCCAAACTAGTTCTTGTTCCTGTTGTGCAACATGCATGAAACACCCACGTATTGTAGGTGGAGAACGTATTGTACTGGCAACGTCTGGCATTTAGCAGCAATCCGATCTCTACATGCAAAGTGTAATGCCTCGGGGCAGCTGGGCTGAGGTACATGCAAATAATACCTTTCAGACGTTGCTGCTGCTGCTGCTGCTGCTGCTGCTCTGACTCCAAAGACATTTGAGGAACATATACAGTAGATACAGGCAGGAAAGTAACACACACACACACACACACACACACCAAACACAGACTTGTCCAGGTGAACCCAGAATGAACAAAGAACGTATGGCAGAAAGTTTTAATGTATTTATGCAGAGATTCACGGCTGTATGTGGTTTATATTGTTGCATTTAGGTCCAAAGCAGGGACTTAATGTTGAGCAGAGAAAAAATGCAGTATACTTACATAATAACACCTGGTATTGGTGGGATTAAATAGGATTAGTTATAGTAATAGTAATAGTGTTGTGCAGATCGATACTCACACTTCAGACACCAGAAGAGTGCAGCATAGAATCGATTCACATTGATACTCAATTTTCTTTCTTCTGTGTCAGTGAGATCTCGTATCAATTAATTAAAATGTGTATTACATGTAGGGCAAGTCTAGTATTGAAATCTTGGTCGCTAAAAATTTGGTGAAATGCTCCTGGTGTTGATAATATGTAATTTAGGCACACAAAGGCTGTGGGGGTTGACACTGCCTTTTGTCTACCTGCCTTTAACACACTGGAGGCAAAAGCTGTAAACATGCTGTTGTTCTTCAAGAAAAACCTCTGACTGAGGGTTTAAGACAGATGTCAGAGTAACAAGGAAACCTGATCAACATGTGTCGAGCAAGAGTGCCTCAGTGAAATTCTTGTCATTTCAGATTTTCCAGACGAAATGTTCTTGCCTTTATTTCAGGATATTTCCTGTTCTGGAGGTGCCAGACACTGTGTGCGCTGTGAGTCTTTTGACAGCTGGGCTACGTTTGGTTGCCATTTAGGATTAAAGAATAATCAAGCCAATCTGCGATTTGGGGTCAATGAGCAGTTATACTTTGAAACAAATGTCTACAGTCCCCTTATTAATATTCAGCTTTGGTAAAAAATAAAAAAATAAAAAAAACTAAAATAAAAAAAAAGTGAAAGGAAATTTCATTTTTACTTCGTATCGGAATGGTAATGAGTGTCATCGCACATCACTAAAAAAGATTATGAGTCTGAATTAAATCTATAAATCTGTTTCTGATGAGAGAAGCTGCCAGGTTGCCTGGGCAAAAGCAGCTGAGACGCCTCACTTCTAAAACGTCTCCATCACCTGAAGGGGGCAATGGGGGCATTTTTCTGCCCCCCCCCCGGCACCCTCACACTACTGACCTTTGACCCCTGCCTCTTCTTTACGTTTTATTAGAAATAAATGAGTCACATCTGCATGGCCTACTTGTTACAAGGTAGGGCTTGGTGTGGGGTGTGGGGGTGGGATGTGGGGGGGGGGCGAATGGGAACCAGGCGTGTGTCAGCAAAAGGGCCCGAGGGATCTGACGGCGGTCGAGGGGTTTTTTCAAACGACAGTCGGAACGTTTCAGTGCGGCGAACGAGTGTGCTCTCGCTGACGAAACGCGGTTCTCAACGCCGCCTTCAAAAGGAAGAAACGAGTTTCGGATTCCGGAGGGAAAGGACGGACATCGCGCGCGCAAGGTTTTTGATGGCGGCTCTGCTGACAAAGAGGTCATGACCTAGTTTCCTCCTGGGGGTCAGCACCCACAGCCTGTTGCAAGCCTTTAAGCTTCTGACATGTCAACCTCCCAAAGATTACATCCATGTGTGCGTGCGTGTATGTGGGTTGTTTTGGTTTTTTTTCTTTCGATGTATGTACAGTATGTATATATATATATATTTATGTGATGTACTCCACACGTGGAAACCGCCGACTCCCTAACGGGAGCCGAATCAGTACATTAACGGCTGTAAATCTGAGCCGCCGACGTCGAGAAAACGGCGGGATATTATTTGACTGACATCATGTCCTCATTGTGTCATCCACCTTGCAAATCACCCTGAAGCATAATTAAGGAAAATCACCGCAGGGCTTACGTTCACCAACTCTTGATTTGACGAAGGGGGGGAAAGAAGCGAGAGAGAGCGATTGAGAGATTGAGAGAGAAAGACAGAGAGAGTGAGAGAGCAGGGGAGAGAGAGAGAGAGAGACATGTCTGAGTGTGTGTGTGTACAGTACCTTTGGTCTGTGCGTGAGGGGCTGCAGGAAGACAGAGAGGCTCAGAGAAAAAGGGGGCAGCAGACTTGTGAGTCTGACCACGTTTCATTTAGCACTTCATTTAAAGGAAACTCGAGAGAGAGAGAGAGAGAGAGAGAGAGAGAGAGAGAGAGAGAGAGAGAGAGAGAGAGAGAGAGAGAGAGAGAGAGACCTCTAATTGCCTATAGCGTTTCAGCTCTCATTTGGGGGAAGAGTGCGCTGCAGTCTGCAGTAGCTTAACTCGGTGGATTCGTGTCATTATTCAAAAAAGAGAAAATGAAAAAAAAAAAAAAAAGCCCTGCGCAATATGTCAAGTGAGTTAAACTTTCTAAACGTTGCCCTTACTGCAGCACTGGCGTGTTTTGCGTGTCAGATTGCAAAACAAGCGGATGGCATCTTTACTTTTTCTCTTACTTTTCTCTTTTTTTTAAAAACAAAACAAAAAAAAAACCTCATCTCCCCCATTACTGACTGAGTTTATTTCACGCGGGAGCAGAAACTCTTCTCGCGCACATGTTGGAAAACAGGAGGCATTCTTGCCGGCGCTCCAGCGAGACACATGGCATCATTCGCCAGAGAATCATTGTCATTCAGGCGGAGGGGATTGTGACTCACTCCTATATAAAGACATTCAAGCATCCAATCACGGCTCCTTTCAGATGAGCAATTAGGGTCCTTTTTGAGTTGCAAATTATAGATGCTTTCTTTTTTTTTTACAAAGTAGATGGAGATGAAAAAAGAAGGAGAAGAAAAATTGGGCTAATGTGAATCCAGTCATTTTGATGAATGTGATCCAACATTGGTAAAAGGCATTAAATATGCTTTGTTTTCTAGTGACTGCACGAGCTGCGCTTGACTTGCTCGGAAATGTATTTCTGTGGATTCCTTTTCCTCCAGCACTTTAACCCTGCGCTGGGCGTGCTAACATCAACCCTTAATGCAGATTTGGAGATCAAATGATCCAACCAAATTATTTTGTTTAAAAAAAAAACACACACACACAAAAAACCTTCCCCACTTTTAAACAGTCCCCCATGTCGTGTCTGTAATGCACAACGGTGAGACAATGCCTTTGCCTCTCGTGTTCCAGCCACTGATTAAATGAGGCATACTTGATCTTTATGGAGGCTGAAGGCTGATGCCTGCGTTGGCCTCAATCTAGAGGCCAGAGCCTGTGAAAAAAGCAGACGAATGTAATAAATTTATCACAGAGCGTGGCTTGGTTTGTCTGGCCTCAGAACTGTGGGTGAACTCTGAGAGAAGTCATCGACACGTTAAACCACAGGACAAAACAAAACAAAAACAATTATCATGTGTAAACGCGAAGCACCCTTGTCACTAAAAGCTAACAGCTAACAGCTAACAGCTAATGTGTCCTGTCCTCATTAGACCACCAGCCATGGTCTCACCACTCACAGTGACATTTACAACCCTCCAATGGCCGGACTTATTTTAGGTAGACAACCATAATGCACCTTTTATGTTTCTTTACTTTTGCTTTCATTGTGCATTTCAACAAAGCTGAACTCTGACTTTAGCTCCGCCTCTTTTTCCACAAAGAGCGAGGACTGCTTCTGCCATTTTCAGATCGGCTGAAAACAACTCTGGTCGGAGTTTTTCTAAATAGATCGCCGCCTTGCAACAATCACTGCTGCTGTTTATTCATTTCCATTGCAAACAGAAATGTAAATGTTCAAATAGTCATGAGATTCTTTTTCCCTACACTTCAAAACAACACTTCCATAAGTCATCTCGTAGGAAAATAACGTTGCCATGAGTGAAACTGCTTTGTTTAATGTGGCAAATAGCAAAGGAAATGAATGTGGCTATCTTTGTGACTTTACTGGCTATAATGAAGTCTCCTGTCAATCTCTTCAATGAAAATAATAAAAACAAATCCAGAATCTATAATATATGTAGACATGTATATATTCTGGAGGGGTTTTATTTAGATGAAATAGTAATTATAATCTAGAACGTACTACAAAAGAAATCGCATTCTAGGTTTTCTTTTTTAAATGACCTACATTTCATGTAAAAAAAAAAAAGACAAGAAATTGTGCGAAGGCCAAAGCACAAAGCACAGCAGTGAAATTTAGGTAAAAGAAACAAAAATTAGGCCTCTGAGTGGGTCTGAGTGTGCGGCGGATTGAGTGTTCTCACAACTCAAGGCCACATTTCTAAAACCTCCTCACCTTGGCTTCGCACAAAAGGACGAACCGCGGCAGAATCTCACTCCACGAGTGGATCTGCGAGGTGAGGAATGCCAGTTATCATGGGATACGACTCCGACATAATTCGCTGTAGCACACACACGCACATACACACACACACACAAAAAGCCCTACTGCTCACTTTTTCCTCCTGCTGCCGTCGAACATGTACTGCGCTGCAAGGTGAGCGCTCGTGTCGTCCCACAATGGCTAAAGCCAGAGTCAAGGTGGGTGGATCTTCTCATGTATTGTGTGTTGAGGCCAGTCGTGACTGGTTTGGTGCCTTCCTGCCCGAGAGTCAACACTGGGGATACACAATGTGGCTCAAGTGAGACGATTCTGTGATCAGATCCTTGACAAGAAGGTGTACCTGAGTGCAAAAAAAAAATATGTATATATATGTGTATATATATATATATATATATATATATATATATATATATATATATATATATATATATATATATATATATATATATATATATATATATATATATATATATATATATATATATAAATATATATATATATATATATATATATATATATATATATATATATATATATATATATATATATATATATATATATATATATATATATATATATATATATATATATATATATATATATATATATATATATACATATACATATATACATATACATATATACATATATATATATATATACATATATATACATATATATATACATACATATATATATATATATATATACATACATGTATACATATATATATACATACATATATATATATATATATACATATATATATAAATACATGTATACATACATATATATATACATATATATGGCGTTATAAAAGATATTGCATTTTATTTAATACTCTAGATGACAGCGAACGTTTGCACGAGTTTCCAGCAATATGTATTACAGCGACGCATTGAGTGACGTCAGACAAGCGGAATAGCAGCTGCGCTAACAATAACAAGTTACCTGTGAGAACAACAAATGTGATGGATGACAATGATAACGCCACCTTGCTAAACTCAGTGGATGGGAAATTTTAATTTTTAAATTTGGTGTCACAAAGACTTTGTATTCTACCGCAGTTATTCAAGCCTCTGGTACCACCAAAATGCAAAACATGTAGCAGCTAGTACGCATACCGGAGCTAACAATAACGTCAGAGAGCCGAATGCAACCAAGCAGAGTTGCCAACGAGATGTGGCAAAATTATTCACAATCTCTATGTAAAAGTACAAATAGCTGTTTTTGTTTTTACTGGAGATTTAAAAAGTAAAAGCACTGATTCAACTCCTTTGCTCAGAGTACATGTAGTAAATGTTTTTAAGTAAAGGTTTTTTGGAGGGTTCATTAATGAAACAATACATTTGTTGATAATTCTGAAAAAAAAAGTAAAAAGTTGTGACAGACTAATCTGGAGAGAACTGACCAGAGGTCCAGCATGGGCATCTGGGTAATTTTTAACAGCTTTGGTCCTCTCAATACTATAGTTTTGTTCTTTTTCAACTGCAGCACAACTAAACTGTAATCAGTCACAGTTATGACCAATGAACCATTATTGGATGTTTACACTTATAATAACAATAGTCAATGTCATTTCCTACTTTTTTTTTCTTGTACTGAAAATGTACTGAACAGTGACGACAAAGCTGAGGCACTTTTAAATAATCTCCTGCAAGATATGATCCAGTTTTATATTGAACAACACACCAGCATAGTTTAAATAGCTTCACTTCAAGCAACAACTATAATAATTGTTTTTTTTACAGAAATTATTTTTAAATACCTAAACACTTTTAAACATAAAAGTAAGAATCTTTTTTTGAAAATATAGACATTTGTACTTCCCACCTCTGTTGCCAACTCAAATATTGATATGCACTTAAAATACCAATAATTACGATTAATTAATACATACACATACACACACACAAACACACATATATACATGATATAAATATAATATATGAATTATATATCTGCAAGAGCTTAAGGCAGACAGATTAGATGGTTGCTGCCATTGCAAATTGTAGAAACTCAACGAGCTGTTTGCTGCTCTGCTCCAGTCCCACAGGCCATGTGGGGAGCACGTTCATGCTGTGTCACATGACCCCGCAGCTTCATAAAACCTCTCTGGAACATTACGCCGCACAGCGGCGCAGTGGTTGTGCTCTGCAGCATCACAGGAAGAAGGTCGTGGGTTGGATTTTCGACTCTGGAACTTTGTGCGCGGAGTTTGCATGTTCTGCCGGTGGCTGCGAGGCTTCTCACCAGGTTCTTACACTCAAAGACGTGAGACACAAACATCAGGCTAATGGGCCAATTGGCAACCCTGAACTGGTGCGAATGGTAGTTGGTCTATTTGGACAGCGAGCAGATTCCCATCGGCCTCACCGGTTCCCTTCAAACTCCCGCTGCTCTACAAAGCTGCGGCTTTAATGACTGCGTTATTGTCCGCTTCTGCCGCAAACTGTTGTCTACTCCTTGGTGGCGACTTATTGCTTTTCCAGGTTGAAGGCTAAAAATTGCCTCGGCAAACAAGCTCCTTGTTTCAAAGCAGGTGTAAATGCAGATATCGGATCTGGGTCAGATTTAAAAGCGTTTTTTTAGAAGACGGTCAAAACAAACAAACAAACAAACAAACACTGGGAAGTCATCAGAATTAGGCATCAAGAGCCGGAATATAAATCCAGCCTGAGCGCTGCGGGCTCGCGTCTCTCCGGCAGCACGGAATGGGCGGCCGCACAATGGAGAGCCGGCTAGCGGAGGGAAACACTTTCTCATCCCTTCCCTTTGACGGAGAGTGCAGATTAGAGACCGAACGACGTCAGCGCGGACGAGGACCGTCTCCTGGAGACGGACGCCGCTGAGGTGGAGAGTTGTGTGGGACGCGACCGTTAATGGCGAGAATAGGGGAGGAAACTAAAACACAGGGAAACAACGACCACAACCCAAACAAAGTCACGTCTCCATCGCTTCTTTTCAACGATAAGCTTTCAGGAGGAAATATAGTTGAGATGTGCGTCGTCTTCGGCTTCACCGCTCTCTGCCCCCCACCCCCCCGTCTCTCTTTCACCGGCACAAACAAACAAGCACTCCCTCACACACACACACGCAAGCAAAGACTTCAATTTTCAAGGGTGAGAGAACGCTACAGTGCCACTGCCAGTGAGCGGAGAGAGGCTAAGGGGAAGGCAGAAGAAGGAAGGAAGGAGGGAGGAGGAGAGGGAGGAGAAGAAGGAGCAGGAGGGGTTGGGCTAAAAAAAATCCATCAGATTTGATGGCATGGTGATGTAGATAATGTTTTCTCTTTTCAGCTGGGCTCACAGAGGAGGAGGCAGAGCTCAGCCACTCTCTCTCTCTCCCTCTCTGTCTCTCTCTCTCTGTTTTGAATGAAGGCGAGCACAATGCGCCGGTTTGTGTGGCTAACACGCCTCTTTGTGCGCCGACGCTGCGCCCCTTTCTACCTATCAGAGTGATTGCTCCACCATTATGCGATTTAATGGTAAAAACACACATAGTCGTAATCCGACTATGGCACTCTAGCAGAGGAGCCTTGCTCGGGGGGGGAGAAAAAGATAATAAAATGCTCACACAAACACGACGGAAACCCCCCACCGACACGTCCACCACCTCCACCTCCTCGTGCCCCCCTTTTTTTTTAAATAAAAAGAAGAAAAAAGAGAGAAAGTGCAACGCCACGGCAATTTTCTGCACATAAAACACTGGGAAACAAACGCGTGGAGGAAATGTAGACGGGTTTCTGAGGTCTGAAAGCCACAGCTGCTTGGCAAGCAGAAGCTGCCTCCTTTTGTCTTTTATCTCCTTGTGTAACGTGCACAGGTGCTGCTTAATTCAATTGGAGAACGTTGCCATGGTTTTACATTAATATATTTCCATGTTACCATTACGACTGTTGTCATGGAGATGATAGGACCTATTTGAACTGAAAGCAGAGATGGTTTTGTGGGGGTAATGCTCTCTCTCTCTCTCTCTCTCTCTCTCGCTCTCTCTCTCTCTCTCTCTGTCTCTCTCTCTGTCTCTCTCTCTCTCTCTCTCTCTCTGTTTCTGTCTCCCTCTCTCTCTCTGCCTGGCTCCTCTCTCTCTCTCTCCTTTCTTTTTCATTTGGTTGCTCCATGTCAAGTCACATGGTATGCAGCCAGATTTAAAGCTTGACTTCACTGTTCATTTCATCCCCCCTCCTCCTCCTTCTTCTTCTCCTCTTTTTTTTTACTGCTTCCAAACTCAGTATTGCTGGAACAGAAGATGCATTTCAATGTTCCAGGCAAACTGCACCTAGGCGTATACAAATACACATATATATACATATTCATATACACATATATACATATAAATATGTGTATGCGTGTGTATTTATACTGTGTGTATGTGGAAAAAAGAAAGAAATAACAGAACTCTGCTCTGCTTGGCTTGGCTCATGATGCACGCATTTAGAATGATTTAAAGATGTGAAATTGAAAATCATTTCAACGAGTTACTTTGACTGCAATTTGCCCCTTGGTGATAAAATGTCTTTTGATAATACACACACACAAGCACACACACTCACACACACACAATGGAAAATAAACAGTTTAGTCAGGTACAACGGTCGGCCTACAGCTGGAAATGGAATTTGCGCAAAAATCAAAACAACTGTAAAAAAAAAGATTTTCAGGGAAAAAACAAAACAAAACACAGGCACGCACACACAACATAGGCCCCGCAATGAACATATAATCGAGACACGGTTGTCCCAATTAAAGTAATTGCGCACTTTCATAAAATCAATACTGCTTCCTGGTACCGTAATTGCTTCTTTCAATCAATTTGATGCATTTTCTAGAACAAAAGGCAAAGCAGGGGTATTCAATTTACTCAAGCATAGCAAAGTTGATGGAAAGCTTGTATTGGCTATTAAGGAGCTGCTTGTTTTCTTCTTCTTAAGGATGCCGGTGGAATATCTTTAGGAGGCAAGTTCAAAGTCACCTTGTTATCTCTGAATTTTCATCTCGGACACGACTGTAACTCATTATATCTGCACGCACAGGAGCAACGGAAAAAAAGAAAAGAGAAAGAAGGCATTAGTAGCCGAAGATCTGCCTGAAATGAGATGCGTCACGACGTGCAGTAACTTTATTTTGAACGACCTTCCTTACTTGTGTATGTATATATATCATTTTTTTTTGCCTCTTATTCCTCCCGGGCGCTAATGAACGTGCTTATACACATGCGTAAACAGACACATCTCAGCTGGGCGAAGGTGGACGGCTGCCGAGCAAACAGTGAGAGGAATCTAACAAGAGGCACCTACGAGGGAAACTGGGCTGACGGCTTTGATCCATCAGCAAAAACCAAACCGCCATGCAAAGCAGAGTCAAAAGTGTCCTACTTTCCTTTACATTAAGCCAGCTCCAATCATTTCTCCCAATTTTTTTCTTCTCAAACACACTGTTTCATGCCGTCCTCCCCATCCCCATCACACACACACACACACACACACACACACACGCATGCATGCACACACGCCAGGACTGTTGTAAAATGTAATAAGTTAGAAATAGGTTACAGATTGTGCCTATTTTTTTTTTCGCCCTCTCTCCTCACACCCTGTCTCTCTCACGCACGCACGCACGCACGCACGCACGCACACACACACACACACACACGCGCGCACAAACAGACAAACCCACGTTTAAGCCACCACCATTTTCTCTTCTTCTGCATTTCCTTTCCCCTCTCCTTTGTGTGATACGAAACTCTTGACTCGCAGCGGCGCAGGCACCCGGCTCTCTGCTATTCTTATACAAACACAAAGTGACAAGATGGTTACTCTCTTTGCACACTGACAGTTCATTCCGGACTAGGAAAAATGTCAAAAATGTTTAGTCACGGCTGGGTGGACTTAATTACCGTCCTCTAGGCTGCCTCAGAACTCTGCGCCTCTAATGGTCCCGAGCTATAGATAAAATTCCATTTACAAGAAATGTTGCAGCCACGAGATCTGATTTGGCCAATATGAAAAATTTATGTTGATGTAATTAAAGTGACAAAGCTTATCAGCCACTCTGGCAGCCTCCGAAAAAAGAGGGAGAAATTGGCCATTTTAGATAAATATTAGCATGAAGATTGTTGGTCGTCCAGATGAAGGGGGAGGAGTAATTCTTAGCATTTCCTGTTTCTGGAAATGGAAAAGGGTTGTTGGAAGGGCAGACTTTGCCCTTTCGCAGGTGCACGTGCTCATAATTAAAATAGAAGTTGGACATTATGATGCAAACACGTGGGGCAAGTTTCCCCACGAGGTCTTCATCTCACTTCTTACAAAAACATGCCAGTGGATGCTAGAAGCTCAGAATGAGACGGTCTCTGCGTGACGCAAAAGATCTTTGGCCTCGGCGATGTAATATTTTATCTAAATCCTGACACAAATGAGTGCAGCTGGAACACTCGAACACAGAGATTTTTCAACATACTGACACTGACGACGGATGAAAAAAAACATTTGTCTTAAAGTGCAGTGGATGATCTGTAATGATGAGTTTCCACATTACAAACTGAAGAACTTAATACTTCAGTTGCAGAGACTCATTCTGCAGTCATGTGAAATGGGAGCTTTTGCGGTGCAATTTGATTCATTTTATAATTGGATTCAATTTTACCACCGTCAATGTCACAGGTAGGAGGCAGGGAAACTCAGCATCACTTATTAATTAAAGTGAGTGCGTGAAAGAGCACGATAAGCAAATAATTTTAGCCTTGCATATATGACTCACTTTAGAAAAATAGTACCTCTGTTGGACACGTTAAAGCTATTTTCTTTATTGTTATGCTTTACAAAAGGTTTTCACCAAGGCTCAACTAAGCCTTATGTTTACCTGATGGGCCACAGAAAATAAACTCGAGTCGGGGGGGGAAAGAAAAGCTGTCTCCATTACAACATAATTCATGACTCAGATTACAGGACAAAGTCCGAACTGAGTTCCCTGGAAAAGATAAAAGGAAGGTGAAGCAAGGAAAAAATACAGTGCAGTCTTAAATCAGCGATAGCTGGTGAGAAACATGCGTCTCTCTGACTTTTACCACCACTCCAGTAGCAGGGAGCTGACAAGAAATCTTGTTTTTTTATTATTGTTTGACGCCGAGCCAAAATAATTCATTGCCACTGATGCGGAGGTGGAAATATATTGAAAAAGCAGTGGAACAGGCTCTTCAAAGTCATGGTGGAATTATGAGTTATTTAGGATCTGCTCAGTCAGATCTGGAGAGCTATGAACAAATAAAAGGTCTGGTCTTTTTTAAAGCTTATTAGTAAAAACAAAAATGAAGCCACGTTGCATGATTTGATTTGATTTACAAACTGCTGAACACCTGGAAGCGACTTCGGCCATAAAACTCAGCTAAATTCTAAAATGCTATTTTTTTAAGTAATTGCAGTACAGTTTGTTTTGCATTCTTTGTTTAATTGCAGTCAAACCTTTCAGTGAGAAGACGGTCTAATGTCAGCACTTTCTCAATTTTTTTTGTTTGCTAACTGAACTTTTTGTGCCCTATAATTAGATGTTATTATGAATAATTACACAATCCTGTTTGAAATTCAATATGATTTATAATGGGCCCAAAACATTTGCATATTGCCACATGGACCACAGTTGCTGTTTTGAACAACATACGCTTTAACATCAGGAAACAGTGCTAATTTAAACATGCTGTTAGCTTGTAAGCACTTAGCGGGACAATGTTTGCCTTTTGGAATTTTTCTTTTTTGCTGCAAACTAATGCAACATATGGACGTCTAGAGAGGAAATCTTACGACTCGTCTGTACAGAAACAACAGTTAACGAGCAACATGTATATTTTGACCACATCCTGTGCCTGCCCTCGCTAACTGTCGTACTGGAACTTGCGATAATCGCTTGGAAACCGCTTGGTGGCGCGAGAGAAATGGGTCTGGGTGTCAATCAAGGTAGACGTCCCCCCCCCCGGGGGCACCACGACAACACTGTTCTTCAGTCCGTCTAGTTGTTGCCTCCGAGAGGAGCAAGCGGACGACACACGACAACGACACGTCCCTGAGCAAGTCTAACTAAAACAAACCTATGCATTATGCACGATAATGTATATACATTTATGCATGAGACAATGTTTCCCGGTAAAACACGCAGGAAGCTGTTTTCACACACTCAGACGAGGCCTTGTGTCAGGCCGGCCATGCCCGCCGACACCATGCCCCTGCGCATCCATCATGTGGGAATGTGTTCATATGCATCAGTGGCAACATAATGGTCTTAAGAGGCTGGGAGAAAGGCTCACCTAGCCTTTTGAAGGATGGCACAACAAAGAGGCCGGTGATATTAATGAAAATGTACACCATTTAAAACTTGTAGTGGCCCTGGCTAAAAGGAAGAGGGGGCATTATTTATTAATAGTAAATGGCTAAGTGAGTGCCCGTTGACGGCATGGGCTATTTTCATACACTCAATGTTCTTTTTCCCCACTGCCAGGATTTGGGTGTGTGTGTGTGTGTCCAGGATGAAAACGGCAGTATTGTGTATCCGTTGCTTATTGGAGTCGTTGGCTTTGGATCCAACATCTTCGGATGATTACTGGCCTCTTCTTTCTTCTGTTTCTTTTTTTTTTTGGAACAAAAGAGGGTTTTAATGTGTGAAATATCGACTATAGCGAGCAGTTGCATAAAGATAAGTGTCCAGCCAAGAAGAAGAAGAAGGAGAAGGAGCGTCTCTGATTACAGATTCGCAGATGTATCTCGGGGATATTTTAGGAGCTGTATGCCGAGCGGAGCCAGCCCACATGAATCTATAAGCCGGAGTCAAGTGCGGAATATGTTTGGCAAGATTAATAACGTCTAAAAGCGAGCAATTACCCAAACTCTCTCGAGGTGGATGTAGCTAGTCGACTCTTGAGATAAGGGGGGGAACGGGAAGGGGAGCTGATTGTTAAATGCAAACGGAGCAATGATGAAACGGCAGACGGGGTGTAAAACGAGTGATTGTGCTGCTGTGTTGCGTGGCCGTTTTATAACCAGTTCCTCCACGTTTTCCCTCGGTGGCTCCAACATGCAAACACCCCCACTGTGCACCGTCTCCACCCCCACTACCACCCCATCTCCCTCTCCTTGTAACCTGAATTCAGGCACACAGCCAACCAATCGATCACAGGGAGTCTCCACCCCCCCCCCTCCATCCCCGCTCACCCTCCGCACTTTTTTTTTTTTCCATCCCGCCAATTTTCCTCTGAGGAAAGAGGGAATCATGTGAGCTAACAGTGTGGAAAATCAATGCTCCACTGGCATAGAATAACTTGGAATCTGGCTGGCAGGGAGCGCCGGCTCCGCGGAAGGCCAGTTTGAGTGATAAAGCCGCCCCGCGTTCGCCGTCTCTCATTCTGCATGATATGTGGCCACCCCCGCCGAGCCGCACTCGCTGTCAACAGCGGGTTAACAGTTTTTATACCAGCGGAATCCTGCGGATTTATCAGTGGTGTGCTTGAGCTTGCGCGGTTTTGTGTGTATGGCGGCTGCCAGCCTGCCTGCCTGCCTGCATCACGTCACGTCACGTCACCTGCTCACGTCACGTGCGCAGGGCTCCTATACTCTTTTAGTGCGCCCGGCTCAGTTAGTTTGAAAACTCTCGACGCTCAATGAGAAATCGGCTCCCTGAAGGTTCAGTACCAGGCCCCATTGTTGTCGACTGTATAACATACAAACGTAACCTTGGTTGGGATAATCCCTGTTCCAGCCTTCCATCTATACGCTGATGATACCGTCTGCTGCGCTGCCTCGAAGGCCTTTAACTCCATCTGAGTGTCTGCAAGTGTTCACGGCGCGCTTGTTGTGAAACTATGTCGTCGTCTAAGACGTTTCCTTGTCCGGAACCAAAGCGGCATTCTTTTGAAAAAACACCAGCAAAAAAGGCAGAAGAAAGCGGCAATAAATTGCGATCAATTGAAAAAAAAGTGCAGCGAGAAAGCGGCAACAAATTGAGATCAATTGCGTCGATTATGTCTTTGGATTTTCGTGGATTTGTATCTTTCTTTTATTCAGACACAGCTTTGGAGAAAAACCAATGTCTGAATAAAAGAAAGATATAAATCTATTAAATTAAGACACTGTGTGTGATTAAACAGCTACACCTCTTCATTAAAATGCCATTGTCTTTGAAGGAACACTGTGTTGTTAAAAAACAGTAAAGTGAAGTCAATCTGCAAGATCGTGACCATCAGTTAAAAACTGTGGTTCTTTTTTACTCAGTGCTGGTGGTGACATACACAGAACGCTCCGATTGTGCTCCACATTCTCATTAGGTTCATTTGCCAAATGTGGTGTTTACTTCCAGCTTATATATTATCCCGGCTAAGGTGAGTATAAACTACTGTTTGCTTGGCACTGTCCCATTGGGAATACGTGACATACCTGGTTGATGCCGGAATCACGCTCTGCATTTTAAAGTTCTCTTTGGGCACTTTAGCTATTTGATTTGTGTTCAGTGGCAAAATCACCAGAGCAAAAATTTCTTCTCGTCTCAAATTTGTCGTTCCAAAATCATGAACAAGCTGAACAACTACAACAAACTGGCAAAGAACAGTTTTTGGAGTTTTTCATTTGGCAGCTAATTCTTCGGAATAATTTAAAATACGACTGTTAACTTCAAAAACTCCTTTCACTCGTTCCCAGAGATTAAAACTCTGGTAAAAATCGCTCTGGTCCTGGTAGTCTGCGTGGAAAAAACTTTTAATGAGCATGTTTGAGAAATGTTCAGAGATTTTTTTTTTTTTTCAGTAACATTTGAACACCTCGTGGGCTTCCATAAAATGTTGAATGAAACTTTTGGGAATTAGCTTTAAGAATTAAATGATATAAACATGGAAACGGAAATTAACAAGAAGGCAACGGAAATTGACGTTGGTTACAGGACGGCACTGCGTGGAAGAAGCCGAGGACAACAACAGCACCAGAAGAGTGACTCTGGATTTCAAGAAGGACTGTCAAGAATGGCTGTTCCTTTATTTCGTATTTATTTATCTATTTTGTGTGTGAATGAGGCTTATGCATTCAGACAGATGATTGTATAATTTCATGTGGGCTGATTTGGCCACATGACAAATTGTGGAACCAGCAAAAACTGCTGCGATTCTAGATTGGATGACGCCTACTTGCACATTTAATATGACATAATTAGCCTGTCTATTAGCGTGCGCACACACACACCCAACTCTGAATCTATGCATTAGGGATGCTTTAACACTGCGATTTATTCTATACACTAGATGGTGGCACGTTAAGTTTACAACGGGTAAAAAAAAAAAAACACACACACTGGCAGAAAACATTGTTCTGGTGTGCGTGACGCGTTTTCAACTGATGGAGAGAAAAGAAGAAGATCGACACTCTGTCATCCCTCATAACGCAACTGTCACAGGTACACCGCAAAGTGTGCACGTCCTGTGTGTGTGTGTGTGTGTGTGTGTGTGTGTGTCTGTGTGTGTGTCCTTTCAATAGGATGCCATGCCAACAACGCCCACACTGACACACTGTTGATGTCGAACCTGCTGATGGTGCATTCTACTGAAGTTTCCACCTTCAGAAGCGAAAAGGAAATGAAAGGGGGCACAGATAGATAGATAGATAGCTAGATAGATAAGATAGATTTTTTTCAATTACGGGATTTCTGTGTTGCAGCAAAGCGTGGTTCCGGTTGGGAGCCACCAGTCACAGCTTCGTCTGCCAATTACACTTTGCATGATCCCCACCCCAAAAAAAAAAAAAAAAAACTCTACAGATGAGCCAAGATGGGAAATGATTCTTGGCATGTCGTGGGCTAATTATCCATTCAACAAATGGAAATATCATTGATGCCGTGTTCTTAATCCAGCTGTAGACGCAGAGAGCAACAAAAGCTCTCTGACAGCTTGTTGGCTTCCCGAGATGCAACGGCAGCGCGAGTTCAGTGCTCCAGTGCTGTGACGTACTTGCTGCGGCACAGCGGGGACAAAAAGTTTGCCTTTGCCTGGATTTAAGGAAAAAAATATAAAAAAGCGCAACCAAAGCAAACAGCGCCGAACAGGACGCTTGCAATTGTTGCCTCTGAAGAGCGAAAATCTGAGAGCCTCCTTACAGCGAACGCAGGCAAAACGCATCCTCTCAAACACACGATCGGAGGACGAAAATCATCACCCATCTACTTTGCAGAGCGAGACGCAGGCAAACAGAGGGCGCCGCAAGACTTTGCTTGTTATTCGCAAATGAGACAAATATCGTTTTAAAAGAAACTTTAGATACGTTGTGCATCCGCAAATTTGTACTTTACGGGAAGGGGTGGGGCGAGGAGGGAGGGGGGGGGGAAAAAGCAGGGAAATAACATTACCATAAGCTTGGTGCAATGCATGCATAATAGATTGTTGTTTTCACTCTGCATATGGTAGGAGCTGGATTCGCTTCAAAGTGCACCAAATTTGCATGATTCGATGTGAGGGATTCTGGGATTAGAGAACACCACTTCTCCCCACCTCCTCCCTCCCCCCCTCCCTCCCTTCTTTCACTCAGCTATAGAAAGGTATCACATTCCCACAGATGGCGGGGGACATTGTGGGAAATATTGCCATTACGATACAAAAGAGTGAGCACCGGCAAAGTGAGAAAATAAACATGATGAGATTTGGGCTGTTCTCTCTCTCTCTCTCTCTCTCTCTCTCTCTCTCTCTCTCTCTCTCTCTCTCTCTCTCTCTCTCTCTCTCTCTCTCTCTCTCTCTCTCTCTCTCTCTCTCTCTCTCTCTCTCTCTCTCTCTCTCTCTCTCTCTCTCTCTCTCTCTCTCTCTCTCTCTCTCTCTCTCTCTCTCTCTCTCTCTCGCTCTCTCCCGAATTTAACAGTTCAATTCTGACACATGCTTCTAATTAAATGCATTTTTCCTTGCAAAAGAAAAAACAAAGAACAGACAAAAAATCTTCTTAAACAATATGCAAAACAAACCGAAAACTGCAGGTCCGAGATGATAATTCCACTGTCCCTCATTTTGCTCCCAGACACGGATTTGGTCATTGTGAGGGAGAGTGACAGGCGGGAGTGAGGCCAGGGTCACCCGGGACACACCTCGTTGCCGGCATCCTCTCACCCTCATCCTCTATCAGTTAAAACTGACAGAAAACAGAGAAAGTGAAGAGAGACAGGCGGAGGGGGACGGAGGGTTAAGAAGAAAAAGCTGAGTTTGACTGCGGACAAGCCCCAGAGGACGCTACCATGCACTGTCTGGCAAAAAAAAGAAAAAAAAAACAAGAGCAAAACTGGTATAGGAGTATTACCAGTAGCTTCGAGCTGCATCAGATCAGAAACAAACGGCGGCAGTGAATAGCTTGCCCTCCTTCTCTCAGCGCCTGTGTGTTGTCACTGTGTGATGGGCGGGGGGGTTGCAGGGCTGCACATTCCTAGATAAAGTCAACTGAAGGCATACGTCGCACTCAACGTGTGTATGTGTGTGTGTGTGTGTGTGTGCGTGGGGGGGATCACAATGGTGTGTACCTCTATGCAAATGGGGCAACCGCCAATGATGAGCTGTCCCTCTCTCCCTCTCTCTGGATAACCTGATTATAATTTAGATCAGGGTGCTGCTGTCCATCTGTTAGGTGAACACCCGCCCACGGACGGCGCAGGCGTGCCTAGGAGGAGGAGAATCAGCACCGTTCACGCCCATCTCCGCCACTTTTGTCTCCCGCTCCTGGGTGTTTTGTGGCACTTAGCTCAAAAGTCAAAAAATTATCGGCGTTATGGCATCGGGGGGGGGCAGCTCCGTCACAGAGGGGAGAGAAAAATAGACCTATAGTCCATAGTGTTGTGCGATGTGCACCGCAGTTCTACCTGTGTGCGTCATTGCATTTGAATTGACGCTAATCTACTGAAACAAAAACACCACAATAACCACAAGGAAATAATCTGATAACACAGTGTTGAGTTGGTTAAATGCAACAGCAGCAACTATTATTAAAGCAAAGGTGTTGTTTTGGCTGACGTGGTGGTGCTGTGTTCAGCACAGCCGCCTCACAGCAGGACGGTTGTGGGTTTGATTCCCACCCGGCGCCTTTCTGTGTTGTTGTGTTGCTCTCCCTGTGCCAGCGATGCTCAACTCCAGCTCCCTCCCACAGACACAAGACGTGAACATTAACTGTTTGTCTCTCTCGACTTGTCCAGGGTGCAACCCTTTCAGCCCAACACAGATGGATGGATGGCTGGATGGATGGATGGAACAAAGGAAAAGAGTCCATGGAAAACATTTGGAAATGGGGGTGGCCTCCTGAAAAGCAACATTGGTAGTAGACAAACTCCATTCAAAGCCAGCCAATCAAGCTGACTGAAAGTTGTGTAAATTGAATTTTTAAAAACCATCAGAAGTAGAAAAATAATGTTAAAAACAACAACATGCCCAATTTTGCTCCTTAAATGACAAGATGTTGCCCAAACTGGCCCAGTCGTCGGCTGAGACAGTGCGAGTCGGCTCGCAGTCACTTCCTGTTTTTGCCGCATCAAAACCCTGACTTCCTCCCCCCACACTTGTCCAACCTCGTGGGGCTTTAAGGTGAAAAGCATTCAAATGATTTCAAACTGGAAATCATGGCAAACAGTTGTCTTGCAAAGTTAAATTATTATGTAGTGTTGCAAAATAACAAAAAAAAAAAGACAAGCATATCATATTCAAGCTATGATTTATGAGCTGCTGAAGTTGTTTTTCGTTAGAATTTTTTAATAGTCTGGAAAGCCTTAATCCTAACGGTTGTGTGTACAAGTCAGTGTCTGGGGAAACATTTGGGGCATGAAAAAAAACATTTCAGTTTAGAGTTGTCAAAACATTTGACTGTGAAACACTGTGTGAACAAACAAACTTCTTTTGCAATTAACACGACTGAATGAAAGCCTGTGCTGCGAGTGCTTTTCATAGTGGCCCTGTAGCAATTCTCAACAACAACAACAACAACAACAACAACAAATCTTAGCTGATACTTTGGATTAAAAACCCATCTCTGATCAGCAAGCCAAAACTATATTTGGGGGAGGGGGTTTAAACCCACCAATGACATGCCTTCCATCAAGCTGCAGGGATAATCTGGCTGCCTGCAAAAGCCATTTTCTCTGTGCAGGTGAAGCAGCGGCTCTGATGGAGGGTGAGACAAGCTGCTGATGTGTGTCCTGCCGTCAGGCGCTGCTGGCGCAGGTCTCGTGAAGTTCCTGTCCTAATATGGCCGCGTCGGACTATCAGCTGAGAATCAGGTGCTCGCTAAATATTTAGGAGGATGAGGATTTCCCGCTGGGCCAGGGCACTTCAGAAGGCTCGGCTCCGGGCTTCTCGTCTCGTACCGCGGTGGAATGTGACCAGGTGCAAGTGGTGAGCGCCGCGTTTCACTGCAATCACACGGACCTGACGTGATGCCGTGCTATGCTGCTAATCCACTACATTTAACAGGTGCCGCATTCTTTTTTTTTCTTTTACTGCGACAAGTTTGGTTGCAGTTGGTTGGCTCAAGATCTGTGAAACCTCAAGACATTTACAATATAAATTCATATCAATGCAATCTGATGCTCAGGATTCAGGGCACGCAGACTTCTACTTCTCACGGTGTAGCGTAGGCGCTTTGCTATGTATATATAAACTCACGCTCACCGTTTTAGGCGCAATGTTCAATTGCTTGTGCGCACAAATAGCCAAGGGTCAATCACATGGCAGCAACTCAGCGCGTTCAGGCACGTAGATGTGGTGAGGCCAACCTGCTGAAGTTCACAGCGAGCATCAGAACGGAGAAGCGGGAGCGGATCTGTTTGCCGTCCTCGACCTTCAGGGGGTTTACAGAGAATGACCCTGAGAAGAGAAAATGTCCAGCGAGAGGCAGCCGTGTGGAGGAAAATGCCTCGTTGGTGTCAGGGGTCAGAGGTCAGAATGGTCAGACACTGGCTGGAGACCACAGAATTGCAACAGGAACTCAGATAACCACAGGTTACAACCAAGGTCTGAAGAATAGCATCTGTGAAGGCACAACACCTCCAACCGTGAAGCAGCGTGGCTCCATCAGATCTAGCAGTGGGCCAATAGCGCCGTACACCATGTTTGCGAAAATGCACCTGATGTGTGAAAGCATGTTGGGTTTTTTTCTCGTGCTAAGAACTGAGAAACTCCACGACCAAAACACAGCTACTTTGTTGTTGTTGTTGTTTTTTTTTTACTTTTTAAGGTTAAGAGATCAAAGTTTAAAGGGGCTCTATAATGACCACGTTCAGATTGAACAAAATTAATCCTAGCGGTCTACTTCTAACAATAAACCAGGTTTGTCTGGTATGTTCGCTCCAATGGGACCCCATTAACTGGCACCGGCTGCACTTTCCCATAAAAGTCTTGATTTTTATTCATTTCTTCAAATAACTATCGTACTATGGACTTGATACCGAGACACAACGGTACCATTATGTCCCCATTTGAATCCGACAGGCATGACTGTGACTTCAGGTTTGGTACTATTGGCACAGTTAAAGAATTGTTTCCAGGCACTGATTCGGCACTGACACCCCTTTGACCCGCGAGTGAGAGTGAGTCAGAGTCAGAGAGCTGAGTGGTTTGAACCCGATTAAGGACTTTTTTTTTTTTAGTTTTTTTTTTAATTTGGATTTAAATTAACTGCCATGGTGAGCCCATCGCAGGATCTCTCCCTCTGCCTCGTCAGACGTGTTCGGCCCTTTGGCACACACACACACACACACACACACACACACACACACACACACACACACACACACACACACACACACACACACACACACGCCATGTTACCAAATCCCCGCTGATTAAATTCAACACTTAATGAAATGCAAGCAATTAAAGTAAAAGCCTGATCAAATGGTGGCTGACGGTCAGTCAAACATGCTGACATGTAATTGAAAATGTCCCCCTTTCTCCTCACCCCTCACCCACACCCTCCCTCCACCCACCAGCATTATGAATCCATTTAAAAACAGATCAGGTTTCCGGAGGGAACATGGGGAGTAGATGATACTTAATCAACTAATTGACACGACAAAGACGTGTGTGTGTGTGTGTGTGTGCGCGCGCTCTAGCGCATGCGTTTGTATGTGTGTTTGGTCAGCAACACCTGGCCACTCTCATGTTTGATACTAAATTATTCACCAGGATTTCTTCTTCTTCTTCTTCTTCTTCTTCTTCTTCTACGTCTTACACGACGAGGCAGCCGAGGCCTAAAGGTTAAACCGCGGTAAATGGAAGCTCATCTTAACTCTGTGGCTTCCGCTCGCCCGCAAAACCCTCGATGCCTTTTTGCGAACGTGATCTCAAACAAGCCGGCACCTGCTCCTTCCCTGTCTCATCAGATATGAACAGCACTTGGGGCCCCTGCTTCATCGATCGGCATTAAACGTTATTACTCGTCTCGTCGTTGTTGTTTTTTTTGTCGGATCAAAGGCAATTATTCATAATTCACCTTTCCCCAAAATCCTGCCGCGCCGCTCTGCGCTACAAAAGCAACAGGGAACACGGAATACAATTTAATGGATTATCTTTTTCTTCCCCACCTTCCCTCCTCCCACCCCATGACACAATGACACAATTACCTTCAAGCTTATTTTTTCGAGGCGGGGAAGAAAAAAAAGAGGATTGGGTGACAGAAAAATAAGGAGGATAATGCGCTCTCTAGTGTTTAAGTTTGACAAAGTTACAAGCTCGGGGGCGTTGCCGTTTCCTTTGCCTCTGTGTCACGCTTTGGCGGAGGGAGAAGAGAGGAGAGGAGAGGAGAGGAGAGGAAGGAGCCCTTTGCACTGTAGCTACAGGTCATTGTTGCCGTACAGATGAACTAAGTGACAATAATTGAGTTAAGAGGGGAAACAAATGATGTCACGGGAGCATGAAGTGGAAGGAGTCGACTGATTTATTTCCCAAAACAATACATGCCACAGGAAATCAGTTTTATTGGGAGGTGCTGTGCATGAGCCTGCGCCTGTGTGTGTGTGTGTGTGTGTGTGTGTGTGTGTGTGTGTTGTGGATACAAACAAGACAATGAGATGCTTTAAACAGCGATTATTTGCACAGAAAAGGGGCCAAACGTCAGAAAAAGGACCGGGAGAATATTTGGATGTTTGACTTGAAGGTGGAAACAAAGCGACACGGAAATGCTCTCCTCAAGAACTCCCCAATCAAGCCACGTATGAAACATTTAGAAATCTAGGCTGAAAGGCATTGTTAAAAGCAAGAATCCATCCCTGTGAGCTGCGAGCGCGCGTTGGATTGAGCAGCGCTTGTGGAACAGGTTTGGCAGATGACACTCGACGACGACGACGCAGCGGCGGCGTCAGTCACGCTAATTAAAAGACGAGAGAAAAACTCAGGAGAGCAAAAAGCAGTGGGTGGGTGTGAAACCGTAAAAAAAGAAAAAAAAGAAAAAAACAACGAGCCGTTTAACATATAACGGTACTTGCCACATTCCATCCGGCTCGTTATTTATTCTCTCACTGGAGTGCGCTTTGCTTTTAAGTGTTTTTATTGTTGTTGTTTTTTTTACATATTACTGCCTCTTGTTAAAGAAAACAACAGGCTTCTCACAGACTTTTGATCATCTGCAGAATCAAGCTAACCTGATAGTCGTGCTATGAACGTCGCGCTCTACTTGAACATTGCAACAACAACAAAAAAACGTTCGGAGTCTGAGAAAGCGGCTGCCACGGTGTCATTTCGAAAAACTGCACAAATTAAAGGGCCAGTGCGTGACATTCTCAGGGGTCTGCTGCCCTCAAATGGAATGAGATATATACATATTTTGAATTGAGTCAGTAAAAATAACCACTAAAAATAACAACGCAAGTGGATTTGAAAGGAGGTGTTGGATTATATCTTGAGCCCCCGTGTTTCGACAGCAGCCCAAAAACCGGATCTCCATCTCTGGGTCTCGTGATTTTAACCCACTCATCACATGTCAGATCAAGCAGAGCAGTCATCGGAAAACTGATTCATGACTACTCATTACTGTTCGACGCAACTGAATCTCCCTGACTGAATGGGCCCTTAAAGCGCAGGCTGGTGGTTCCACACCAGCGACCTAAAGAGGAGGCCTGATGACGCTGGTGGACCTGAAGGACACGACAACTTGTTGGCATTCAGTCGTTGAGTTGTGGTGCGGAGGAGAGAAACACACACACACACACACACACACACACACAGGAATGATGAAAGTGACAAAGGTTCCGTCTTCTCTCGTCCTCTCTGTGAGTGACGACTTCACAGAGGAGAGACTAATTGCGCGGGGGATGAAAGTGGCCACAATTATTTCCCCATAATGGCGCCGGTGCATCCATTTCAAAGGGGAGTTTGCAACATCGGATGGAGTTTACGTAACAACGCTGTTGTCGAGTCGTCCTTGCTCACTGCCTGTTTGTCGCCCGGACTGTGACTGAGCACAACAACATTCGGATGCAAATGCATCACGGGCTTGTTTTTCTCTGTATGCAATATGATCGACTTTAATTCATTTCTCCATTTTGCTGCCATTTTCACTTTTTCTCATTTTAGAGATTTGTCGTTTTCAATGTGCCTTTTTATTTAAAATAAAGTTCATTATTAACCACATAATTATTCATTACTGTTATTTATACATCGCCCAACCTATCTAGCTAGCAGTTTTCCGGCACCATAAGATTAAAAGGAGACTGTCCCAGTTTTCGTGCCTGCTGAGGTGGTAAGTTGCCTCTGAGAAGTTTCCCTCTCTGTAGGTGTGTGGTGAAACTCGGGGCTTTCGCTGTACCAAGGTAGAACATGACTCACAATCCCAGACGACTCATGTGGTGCGTTCGAGTCACAACAAGGTTGCCAAGGCGGCCTGTTTTCAAGCATCGGGTTCACCGTGGTTTTTGTTCTACTTTTCTCGTTTTGTTTTTTTTAAAGTCGGTGCTAAAAGTGGTGGAGCATCTTAAGCTGGCTTTCATTCAAAAGGCACGATATGAATAACCAGACGAGAGAGAAGGTCGAGGGGCAGTCTGTTAAAAATGCACTTAACTGCAACAGGAAGTGCACTGGTGGATGCTGGTGGATGGAGCCTAAAGAGAGAGGGTGGCTCTCGATATCAAGGCGGATGATGCAGAGTGAACACAGTCCTTGCCTGGGGCCGACACGGTGACTAATACATTTAGCTGCGATTAAACAGCCTATATATTTAATGTGAAAAGTGGCCTTGTTTGACAACAGCGAAAAAGGAAAGAAAGAAAAAGCAAGGCGTGAAACTTGCAAGAAAGCCTGTGCTTCTGCAGCAGGTGTCAGCCAGAAAACATCCTCGATTTTAATTTCAGAACAATTAAAAAAAAAGAAAGAAAAGAAGCCCAACCACGTCTGTTTTTCTTCCCTTTTTTTTTTCTCCTCAGCACAAAGCAATGCATTGTGGGAGTGTGAACGTTGCCCTGTACACAGTGAAGTTGTTCTCTGGAAGCAAAGTGCACGGCAGAACAAAAGGGCGACGCATAAAAGAGGTGCGAGCTCAGGAAAGTGTGTTTCCTGGCAGATAACGTATCATTAATGCTTTCTTAGTCTTAATCTTCATCCTCCCTGGCACGCACATACGCACGCACAAATGCACACACGCGCACAATGAAATTTAAATAAACCACACACCGTCTATCTCTTGCGCTAGTTCATTGTCGGTGTAGTGACAGTGGCAGTTTCTAGGTCAAGGCTGAGGGAACGGCTAATGCATTTAGCACACATGATTTTGCAGCACTGTAAGGTGCGGTGTACTGCTTCTGATGCTTTTGATGTAATTTTTTTTTAACCTGCGACCTCCTGCTTTAAACTCCCTGTCTCGCGTCAAAGACAGACGAGGCCGTGCGTGCGGGAACCCGAGGTGTCCCGGTGCTGTGTTGACATCAGATCCCGCTGCCGGGCTCATTCATCGATGTTTTTTTTGTTTTGTTTTTTTCTCCCCTTGTTGCCAACTTGCGCAGGATGGACGCAGACAATGTTCACGCCACAGCTGAAGGAGCTCATTCGCTCTCCATTTTCAGGTCAGTGGCTTTCATCAGATGTAAAGGGGCGGGCGCTAAATTATGAATGAAGAGCCACTCTGCGGTCGGTGAGGATGATGCAGATTATTCATCCCCGCTTCCTCGGAAGCCACTTCTCAGAGGAGGGGATTTCACACCAGCGGGATGAGGGCTGCATTACCCTGAAGTGTAAAGTAAGTAGATTAGGGGCCACAGCCAGCGACTGGTATCGCCATCTGGATTACGGTCTGGATCCGGGCTTCCCGAACTTCTTAATGTCAGAGACTTTGCACACCAACGCGCCTGGTCCGCCCAGATATTTATCTCGAATGGGCTTCAGCATTTTTTTTTTTGTTTCACTGACGATGTAAACAGCATTTTCAAAGGTAAAGGTGCAGCCCATGGAATTGTGTGGCGCTGAGAGTTCAACCTACTTAAAGGATCCGGTGCACCCGTTATGGCACAAAACACTAAGAAAATAAATGGTGATGCAGGGAAATAAACAATGGAGGTACATTGGGGTGCAAGGGAGTTCAAAATATTCAACTATTGTATTTGGACCTTCACTGAACATTTTATGTGGAAAGGAAGAGCTTTATTAGACCAATATATCACTCAGCTACACTGCCGATCAGACTTGAACGCGCTCATTCTGGCGTTTGTGAGCGGCGTTCTAAACTGCCTTCACGAGTGTGCCAGATGACCAGAGCCTTCCAGGCGACACCCCAGCTAAAACACACCGTAAACAGGCCTTAATATTTCGTGGAAAACCCCCAATCTGGCAACCACCAGCCCCAGCAAATACGTCACTATCAGTCGTCACAACAACATCCTGCCACACAAGGACGAGGAAGGCAGCACTGGTAGCTCTGAACGCTCAGACACATATGACCATTTGATAGAACTTTATGGAAACGTCAGCACCGACCCAGACGGTAATACAACTGACTTGAAAAAGATAAATGTTTAAAAGTTTTGCATTTTGAACATTGAATATTGTACTTTGAGGGACAGCCTTAGTTTCCTAGCTGTTAGAGCTGCCAACCGTCCCTTAAAATACAGAATTGTCCCATATTTGACAATCAATTGGTGCGTCCCCTTTTGAATCGATATAGGACGGGGTTTTCCCTTATTTCTGAGTTGTCTAGAATGTAAATTCTAGTATTTTTTTTTAGTTTCCTTTTGAGTATGACTGAAATTGAATTTCATGTGAATTGTTTCCAGGTAGGTTTGAAAAAGTATAGAAATGAAAAAACATTTGCGCCTTAAGGACTACAGTCCTGTTTTTGTATTGATAATAGTCTAAAGACCATTCAAGCAGCAAATTTTCCCCTCATGTTTAAATAAAATACACTGTAGAGATGAACGCTGAAGCTGCTACTAGTGTGCACTGAACAAAGCATTAGGGACATGCCAGCATTCTGAGGGCCGTCCTCTCAAAGCTATTGTAAACGTGGCTGGATTAGGATTCAAAAATAGAGATGAAGATTAATCTGACATAGTTTCAGTGTTAAAATGGTTAAAATAATTGCTGTCTGTGGTTCTATTTGGGCTCTTTCAATAATCTTGACAAATAATAGCTGGCAGCAAAGTATTGGAGAAAAAAAAACATTGAACTTTAGTTCAAAATGTATAATTATTAACGATAAACTGAACTAGTTCATTTTAAAATGTGTGAACTGAACTTTGAACTCGTTCAGGTAGAAAATGACCCCACAAATGAATATAATTCAAATAGAAGATGAGTCATTTTTTGTAATAAGTGAGTCATCACTCATGCAAAAACTGCAAACCAAGTGAAGGGTAAACATGTCACTTCCTACTGTCCTCCAATTCACCTTTAATTTCCATGTTACACACTAACCTGGGAGGAGCATCAGCGATCGGTACCCTTAGTAACATCGTCACGTGCTGGTTTCCAGAATCAGAAACATTTCCTGAATGAGAAACCAAAAGTGCAGATTGATTAACATCCCAAAACAGAAAGGTTAACATTAAATTCACATTTATTGCAGCGTTCTAAACTGAGAGGGTCGGCCATCGACAGTCAAGGCGATGCTGTTGTTGACATACATGTCGCTAATGAAGCTGTAGTTTCCAACTGAGACACACTAAAACATTTTGGCGGTGAAGTTAAAGGAAGCTCAAAAAACACAATTAAGTTGAGAGTCGCATTAATACAAAAAGAGACCGTTGAAGGAAAATAAGAATTCCCCACACATTAAGTTAAAAAAATATATATAATGAACACACACTGGATCTCATTTCTTTAAGTGCTATCAGGGGAGCAGTGAGGACGGAGGGGGAAATCATGGGTCCTGCCATGGAAAATGTGATGAAGACACCGAGTAGGTGGAGGAGTGCGAACAGAGAAGACGAAAAGGCGGTGGCGGTGGCGGCGGAGATCATTATGGAAAACATTCAGAGCGCCCCCCCCCGTCCCCACCGTCTCCGTTTGTCACGACCACAAGTGAGCGCGTTCAGACGCAGGACGGATGTTTTTCATTTACTTTTACAAGACGGCGGCGCCTGGCAGTGCCGCGAGGCCGTGGGCTGAACATGGGGCGGAGGGGGAGGGTAAGAGTGATCGCTGCTGATCAGGCAGCACGCCGCCCGCTGATGACTATCGGAGCAGATCAGGTTATGGGTGATTAATTTGGACATGGAATCGATGCCTGCCGTCGGCTTCATCAGGGTCTCGCTGACCCCGGAGGCCTGGTGTAGCTGCCGTGAAGCCACACGAGTAGGGAAAAAAAAGGGAAAAGGACGCCAGCGTTTGCTTCTTTATTTAGAAGGGCTCATATTTTAGATATTCTTGACTCCAGCGGAGCAGTTTCACTTGATATCACTCAGGAATCAAAGTAGATGATTATCACACAGTGAATTAAGGGCTCAGCTCACAGCCCGCAGAGAGAACAACGAGGCTTCAGTGTCGGGGTTAGCATTTTTCGCTTCTCGCTAAAGCTAACGCTTTGCCAGGACCTTGCAAGCACACAACAAACAGCTGGCTGGGAGTGTTTTCACTACCCTGATAGACATATCAATGGGATATTGTTGACCCTTTGTGACATCACAGAGGGCTGATTTACAAAACGGTGCGGCTTTAGCCCGTGCCTTTTAAAAAGTGGAGCAAAAATAATTAAAAAGGACAGACTTGTCTCATTTCTGCAGAGTTCACAGACAGGCTACAAACGCATGTGATTGTTAGAGAGCTCTAGTTAAGTGAATTTTCAATGGTATGGGACCTTTAATTAAAAAAAATTCTTCCCATCCACATAAAAGTTTTATTACCCTTGACTGATGCTCCGACTGTTTTTTTTTTTTTTTTTTTTTGCACTGAGGCCGGCAAAACGAATGTGCCCGCTTAACTTCTGCCAAAAAAAAAAAAAAAAAAAATCTTGCCAGTGTCCCAATTCTGAACCCATGAATATGCAAATGCATGAGTGAGCAGCAGCCACCTGAGCAATAACCTGGATAATAAACACTGATACAGTAAGTGTTCGGCGGTGGAAGCGCCAGTCTGATCCTGCAGCGTTTCCTGTCTGCTGTCTGATGGAAGGAGGGTGGAAGGTGGAGGGTGAGGAGAGCAGGGGATAGGTGGGGTGGGGGAAGGAGAAATGAGGCTGAGCTCTGATGAGGATGAATAGTGAAGATAGAAAGAGGCAGGAGGGAGGGGGAGAGAAAGGTGGAGGAGGGGGCTGGGGTAAAAAAGGAAAGAGGGGGGGGGAGGTGCTGAGAGGGGTATGACTCCGGCATAAAAGTAAATTCGAATGCATTATTCATGGCTCTCTGTGTCAAAATATCATTTACGTGTGCTGTGTTGACTCATGGCTGGTAAAATGAGAAGGACATGAAAAGAAAGAAAGGGTGGAGGAAATAAACAACTCAGAGGCTTTCTCTCTATTCTTGGCCCCAGAATAACAATAATAAAAATAAAAATAAAAATAAACAAGGGGAGGGCAGCTCTGGATGCCAGCTCCTTCAACTTATTAGGCATCAATTATTTATTGTTCTCTCTGTTCGCCGTATTTTATCTGCGCAATAAGCAGGCACCTTGTCAGAGAGAGCCTCCAAAGCCGCCATGCCAGTGTGCAGGTTTGCAAATGCTAATGCTGCTCCTGTTATTGCCCTCAAAACCTTGGCGAACCGTGCAGGCGCATGGGGAAGGACAGTTTTCAAATCCACTCCGGTCCTCGCGCCACTAAACCACTTCCAGTCTTGGCTTTGACTGACGCACATCCAGCAGCTGCAGCTGTTTGTCACATTTTTGATGTCAGTTTAATTGTTTTGTTGTTGTTTTTGTTTTAATCTATATCGTATTGCCAGGAAACAGGCTCTCTGCCACACTAAGACAAACCACACTGAGATGCAAACCAGACTGGCAACACAGCAGCCCCTGCAGGTTGGAGGTAGTACTGCCACCTCCATTGTATCTCAACATTAGTTGTGACGCTGTGGAAAAAGCTCTCAGGACAGAATCAGATGAATTCTCTGGTAATGAAAAAGACAGAATACTGGGGATTGTAAAGATAACTCATTTCTTTGCCTATGCGTTCAAAATGCAGGCATTTTTACAAAGTCAGTCCTGTAAAAAAAAAAAAAATATTGAAGATGGTATAAAAAGAAACTTGTGTTCCATGAAGGTTTATTATGAAGTGATGAATCAACAAACAGAGCTAAAAGGGTCTAAAATGCTAAAATCAGTGACATCTGGTGAAATACATAGAATTTTCTGAGGTCTTTCATTGGAATAAATGGATACTGATTTAATCCACATGAGAACGGGATTGTAAAAAGTAATTCCTTTACTCTTCTTTGTTTTGCCCCAGGACTAACGTGTATGTGTGTGTGTGTCTGTGTGTTTACATACTGTATATATAAACGTATGCAGGAGTGTGTGCGGTGTGGGCGGGGTCACACCCGACCTGCTCCACTTTTATTTTGATTTATAAGGCTGGTGGAGAGCGTCATCACAGAATCGCTTCATCTTCTCCCCTTTATTACACCACATTTGTTTTCATTTTACTCTCAAGGCCCGGCTGAATACATTACACATTTCCCATGGGGCTGCGGTGCGGCGGGGGAGGGGTCGGCTCCTCCTTACCGCGAGGGGGCTAAGGGGGAGGGCGGGGCGGGGGGTAGGGGGGGTGCAACGGGGACGACAGGGAAGGATTTCTGAGCATGCTTCATCATTAGACGCATTAGCATTATTTTGCCTGGGAAACATTATCGGCTGGGATTACCAGCACCACTCTCCTCCGTATTAGCAGGCTAAGTGTTCGCTGTTGGCTGAAGCATCGTTCAAGCTCTTTTGGTCCCGGCGATAGAATTAATCCTTGCCCAAATTCACGAGGAGTTAAATAGAGACTTTGAAAAAGTCCGACGAACCTCCTCCTCCTCCTCCTCCTCCGACCCCCTTGAGGAGCTCCAGTGAAAAGAAAGCAGCACAACAAATAATGAAAAGTTAATGATGGAGGATCTGCCAGCAACCTTAACCTCAAGCTACCGTCTAAAACTGCGCAAAAACAAAACCTGCTTTTTATATTATTATTATTGTGATTATTCAGATAAACACCTCCTTATTCCCCTCCCCTGACTACTTTACCTTCCACCCTCGCCCTCCCCATTCCCCACCGCCTGAGGGCTGCAGTGAGTGCCTCAAAAACTGATACAGTCCCAGGAAGATGACTAAGAGCAGAACATTACAGTGGGGGATAATATGGCAATTGAGTGCAGCACACAGGGGTCAATGGCTGGTTAATGCACAATGTTATACGTGACTGACTGGGGAAGTCGGCGGGGGGAGGGGCTCCGAGGTCAGGAGGTGATGTCGAGACTTTGTTTTTTGGTCAGTCTGGAAGGCAAATGAGCGCCAGGCGGGGAAATGGCGCCCATTCATCACGTCTGTCCCATGACTTCGGCCCAGAACATCTCGGCACCACCGATTGGATTTTGAATAAAGTGTCAAAATTTTTAAGCATTCTGGTTTTGCTTTGTGCTTGTATTGTCTGAAAAACAGCGTGATTTCTATTGGTATTTGTGTAGGGATTGTGTAACTATTGTTTTTATACTTTTGTATATTAACAGCACTTGCTTTTCATCTCCAACGTGCCTCTTCTTTGACTGGCATTCACAAAGCACCTCGCATGCGACTTGCCAACAAACCTGATCCTACTTTCCACTCATTTGCTGACGATATCTATATCCAGGGGGAAAAAAATAATATTTCCGTCATTACGTGCCGTCACATTTAAGGCGTTGGATGGAAGTGCATGCAGAGGCAGCGGTGCTGAAAAACTGCCGTCAACTATTAATACTTGCTGACACAACTTCATTTTTCTTTTACTTCATGTCAGCCGTATTTTTCCATTTCTTTGGCTCCGTTTTGCAAGCGTATCACTTTGCCATTGTTCGTCTCCATCTTTCATCTACCAGCCCGCCGTTGGTGACAATGGGAAAAGGCACGAGGAGGCCATAAAAACGGCCATATCTTTTTATTTTTGAAAAAAAGAAGAAAAAAAAACTCAGCGGCTGCAGCAACTCACATGCGCATGTGCTCCAACTTCCACTTGCAGCCAAAGCCCGGCACCACCGTCCCCACCCGCCCCTCCTTATCCACATGTTCAACATTCACAGCCAGCAGTGAAACTGATAGCATCTACATCATTTCAAGGACACACAATAACAGCCAGTTACAGCCAGCCTTGTTACATGAATACATAGAGGGAAGGTTTCCAGCAACATTATTCCATGACTGAACTCCCAAGGACAGGAGTGGGGGGGGTGGGGGTGCAGGATGAAAAGGAAAAAGGAAAAGGGAAATGGCGAGGGAAAGGAAAGAGCTGAACGAGAAGCGCAGAAAAATGCAACGTTAGATACGTTCCGGTTTACAAAGACATGTCCTCTGAGCAGATGCAGCTATAGAAACCCATTCAACGGCACAACAGGCCCTTTCCTGCACCTGCTCGGACACGGTGTGTCTGATAATGCGCCAAAGTAGATATCGCATTTCGCGAAGCGCGGAGCCGACGCCGTGTTGGCCTATGCTGCTCTAAGCCATGCGGTTGCACATGTAAATTGCATGGCCTTTTCCACTCCAGGGAGTAAAATTACTGCTCACTGCTGGCTGCACCGTGTATAATAAGCCTGTGGTTCTCCCTGTTTCAGAGGTTAGGGGATAGCTGCCAATCATATCAAAGCCGCGGCGGCATGCATTTACATAGTTACGCCACATTGCAACATCTGACTGGGAGACGTTGAGGAGACTCAGAGCCGAGAGACACCGAGTACAATCAGAGCCTCCGGTGTGGAATCTGTGCATTTCGCTACGGGGCGTGTTCACGTGTCACCGTGCAACTTGACTGACATCAGCCATCATGTGCAGATTGGTGCACGGCTGCAACGAGAGGCAGGGTGATGATCGGATTTTCGAGGCAACACCGCCGCCCGGAGGTTAGGCGTGGTAGCGCACTGTGAGCTGATCACTGGTTTAAGTACAGGCAATACCTTAATGGAGTGAAAGAGAAAACAATACAGAACACGATGTGCAGAAAAACTCAGAAGCCTGTTTAAATCAGGGAAGGTTAATTGAAGTTTTCTCAACAAGGCTTTTTTTTTTTTTTTAGATAAAAGGAACAACACTACAAATATTTGTTTTTATATATTTAAAAAAAAATAGCAATACATGCAAAAACATTTCAGAGCTTTGATTAAGCTTTTAAAAATATGCTACCAGGTTACTTTTAACTAGAACAACATAAAAAGAACGATCATCATCAACTTACATGTAGGTCATGATTGTGCCCACAGGTGGCAGTGAAGCTCTGTGATTGGGACCACTTGGCTGCATGTCTGCAAACAAAGGATTCTAATTAATGTCAGCTGCATACCATTCGGTTTGAATAGTGATTTAACCATTGCATTAAAGGTCAATTAGGGCTGCCGCATAAAGGGAAAAAGAGTCCTCAAGAACTATAAACAACAGCACAAAAATAGATGACGTTGGTCAAAACCGAACCACAGCAACTGAAATGTGATTCTATATGTGCCCGCGTGCCTGCGCGTATGTGTGTGTGTTTGCGCATGTGTGCTTGTGTGTGACCCAAGGACCTCAACCACAGATTGGCTCTGGAACAGTAAAAACTTTTTTCTTCCACAGGATGGAGGGCAGTAATCCTACTGGCACAGGGACCCAGCATCCCCTGAGTGCCCAGCCTCCAGGTTGTGCGTTGGTATATTAGTCCACACAGGAGAACATTCTTGCGTGAGAGAAGTTAACATGGAGAAACACTGGCCCGCTCTGTGTGCACTCATCCTGACCCTGGCCGCACTGGTGCATTTTGACACAGCTGCTGCCTCTCAGGCCGATGCCACCTCCAGAGGTAACGTCTCTTCTCCACCCCAGCAGCCTTCAAGTTGAAATTTGGATGTGTGCCTTTGGGTTTCACTCACACTCACTTTTTATTTGTTTGCTCTTTTCCTTCCAGTGACTCGTACCAAACCAGGCTACTGCCCGCGTGTCCTCAAGGTTATCCCTCTGCACAAGGGCTGCGTGTGTGACGACGACTGCCCCGGAAACCACAAATGCTGCAGCGTTGAGCGCAGAGATGTTTGCGTCCCGCCCGCCTTCAGTACGTGCCACTGCCTGGAGCTTTGCCTCTCAGAGTGTGGCTGAAACTTAAAGTCTTGTTTTGCTGTTGTTTGTTGTTGTTATTGCTGCTTGACCCCATTGCAAATTCCTTTGCTGCTTCAGAGAAGCCGGGGCTGTGTCCTCGCGCTCGCTGGAGCTCGGGAGTGTGCGCCGAGCACTGCTACGATGACAGCGACTGTCCCGGGAAGGAGAAGTGCTGCTCCAGCGGATGTGGACACCAATGCACTGCACCGTACACAGGTTTGGCATGCAGGCAGATCTCTAGGCTGTAACCCAGGGGTGGGCAAACCTTATGATTGGTGGGCCTCGATGGGTTCTAAAAATTGACGGAGAGGGGGCCGGACCATGGAGCAGATTGATGGAATGTTTTGATGACCAACTTCATAGGTGAAATAAATATAACATGGGACATGTAGAAAATATGTGCTTTAATGAGATACAGCTATTTTATTATTTGTTTACAAATAATATATTTTCTTCAAGTTAGGCAGGCCGGATTAAAAAGTTTAACGGGCCACATAGGTCTCCGGGCCGTAGTTTGCCCACCTCTGGTGTAACCTTCCAGGTGATCTGCTTTAAAATGGTGGAAAAAAGCAAAAAAAAAAAAAAAAAAAAAAAAAGACATTGCATGATCACTCTGGTTTGACTGTCTTTCCTGTGTGGCGTGTGCCAGTGAAACCAGGCCGCTGCGGACTGCCGCAGAGAGCCCCCATGTGTGCCGAGTACTGCCACCACGATGGAGACTGTGCAGGAAAACAGAAGTGCTGCAAGACCTCGTGTGGCCACAACTGCAGCGATCCCTGCTGATCGCACAGCCGCCACTTCATTTTTCTACCGCTTTCTGCAGCGTCTTAAGAGCTCCCTGAGTTTAATCAAATACATTTTAGCGCTGGTTTGCACAAAGTGTGATACATTCTGGCAGAATGTTGAATCGCCCCCCTTTTAAAGCTGTCAAGGAGTCTTGTGTACACTTGAGCTATACACCCATGAAAAAAAAAATCGTCAAATTCTTGCAAATTCTTCCTCTACAAGTAAGATTTTTGGAATAGCATGCTGTTTTTATTTTCATTTTTTTTTGTAGTCTGTTTAGCAGCCATGATGTGTCCTTCAAACGATCTGTTTTTAGCTTGTTGTCATCTTTGTATAAAAAAAAAAAAGATTTTGCAAACCAAGACATGTGTTGTGTGTTTACTTTGGGCTCTCTGGAAAGCACTTGAGGAGAAAACACAAAATGACAAAAAAAAAACAGCATTGCTGCTGGCAGAAACGAGGATGGGTTCAAGAGGTGGCAGAGAAATTTCTGCTCACCACAGATTCCAACACTTTCCACCACAAACCTCCTGCCTGAGATCTGGTTCTCCGATTAGCGTTATAACGGGTCCTTGGCAAGCTAATGACAAACAGACAAACATGTGCGCCAAATAAAGTCAAGACAAGGCACTGACGAGCTGCCAGAAGAGGTCTGGTTTCTCAGCTGCTAGCATAGTTTGCAGCTGACCAGACATTACGGGCATCACTTTTCTGGAATGTTGCTCTTATTCTCTCGCTCTGCCTCTCTCTGTATTCTTTCCATTCCAGTTTTTGTACGTCTATGTGTTCTTTTAGGAAGAAAAATAATTCTGTTCCGATGTGTCTGTGAATGTCTGTGTTGTGACCTGTGATTGATTCACTGGCACTCAGACAGCACTTGGGCCTTTGGAATGTGATGGACTTCGATTTATGTTTCCGTTCCCACAACACACTTGAAGAACAACTGTAACAAGTGCGGGCAGCACCATGTTGGTGACGGGCATCGCTCGGCGAGAAAACACACATTTTCTCACCTTTTCTTTGGCTCTTAACAGCTACATACCCGACAGGTTTGTTTTTGTTATGTCTCAGTCTGCTCGGTGCTAGCTTAATAGCACGGACTGCAGACGTGCACGGTGGAGTTAAAAGTTATGTGCTGTCTGGGTTCTCTGTGCTTAACTGGGTTACTTTAGCTGTTAAACTGTTACCTTGTCCGTCGAGGAATCTTCGAGAGAAAAAAAAAATTCCATAAGTCAGAACGTCTCGTTTTAACAACTTAGAAAACTGACTTTGACTAACTTGACAGAAAAATTCCGGGGAATCCTCTCACCGGTTTGACCCAGTTGTAAGTATCCATGTTTCATTCTAACGGCATAATATGTTCTCTCTCTTTCAGTGCTTTCCATTATTTCGCCTGGTACGAACTGAACTCTACCCTGTGCGTTTAAATGCCACTCTGAATTACATGCAATTAGTAATGCGGCTTCCGCCAGTGGGCGTGGCCAAATTGGACAGGTGGTGACTCACGTGTGCTTTGATTGACATAATATATTGACACACACACACACACACACACACACACACACACACACACACACACACACACTGTATATGTATACATACATATATATTACACATATATGTTAAAATATACAGCTTTGCTAATGTCAATACTGGAGGGTTTTTTTCCCCAAATACAGCACAACCAAACTGAAATCAGTGATTGTTATGGCCAATGAGTCATTATTGGATGTTGATGCTTTTCATAACAGTGACGAATGTTATTTTCTTCATGTTTATTTTTCTCTTTACTAAAAACGGACTGAAAAGTGACCCAAAACCAAGGTAAATAATCTCCCCATGAAATATGCTTCACTTTCATATTGAACCATGCACCTAGCATTGTTCAAGCAACAACTAGAAGAAATAAATAATCAGCAAATTACTTTTAACAGAATTTGTAAAGACTTTCAAACATAAAGGTAACATTTATTTATTTATTTATTTATTACAATGTAAGGAGTAGAAAGTACAGATTGTTCTGTACAAATGTATTAAATAAAGGTAAAAAGTCATCAGAAAAAGAAATTCTCAAGTACAGATACCTGAAAAAATCTATTTAAGTACAGAAACGACGTATTTGTACTTCGTTACTTTACCACCTCTGAAACAGGGATGAAAATGCTCTGCAGTCCTACACAAAGCGGGACACGTGGTCGCCCTAGCGACGCTGACTGACCAAACACAGAGACTGTTTGTCCTCCCCGACTCTGCCAGGAGAGGGGCCAAGAGTGCCGACACGCAAAAATGGGGGCACTCGGTGAGGAAGTTGTGCGGTTCCAGCTCGGCAGCACACAGCAAATATAAATGACAGGGGTGCAAATATGTTTATCAGTTTATTAAAATACCAGTACAGCAAGTTTCATCACACACACACACACACACACACACACACACACACACACACACACACACACACACACACACACACACACACACACACACACACACACACACACACACACACACACACACAAGGCATCTCCCAGTTTTCCCAGCTACTTAAAAAAAAAAAAAAAAACAGGCACAGCAGCAGGCAACATTCAAACATGTGTCAAACAAAGAATGAGTGCAAAATAAACTTTGGGCAAGAGAGAGGATCCCCTTATCAGCCCAGTCTGACATTTTTCTGCATCTAGTGACATTAAATTAAACAATCAAACACAAGTGTATGTTCTTTAGAATGTCAATAAATAGCTGTGTTTTCATTCGCTATGGAGAACGTGCATCTGCTCCGGGGATTTTTGTTTGTTCGTTCGCTTTGACCCAGATTTTTTGAGATCGATGTGAGCTCAGGTGGGACATCAGGAAGTCATATCAGGGTGAAACTGCTGATGGCAGAATAGTGTGTGCGGAGTGATGTGGAAGAAGCCTGCACATCTAGTTGCAATCGCCATTCAATTTTCAACTTAACCCATTCTCGGGAGCGTCAAAAATGAAAAGCTATTGATATCTGTAATACACTCTCTTCCTACTAGATGGTACTAATTACACACTAAACGTTGAAAAGCGATGGATGGTTAGCTTTTCATCTTTTTGTGCATCAGTCCAGCTGTTAGACAATAAATCAAAAACCTCCCAGTTAAAAAAAACAAGCCTGGAGTTGGGTGTTATTGATTAGATGCTAACTGGCGAGAAGAAACATTTACACATTAAATGTTGTCATTCCAAATATGCCAGATTAATGCATCTCAGCTCTGGTAATCACAGGTGTATGCATAACTTGTAAGGCCATCAGTTTGAAGAAATTCTACAACTGTACAAAACACAGTGAAGCATCATGATCATGATGGACGAGATTTCCTGGTTTTGAAAGAAAAAAAGTCAAACTAATAATAATTCTGTTGCGGCTTTTTTTCTTGTTAAAAACATTAACAAAGCTCTTTTTAAATAGAAGAATGACTACGTTGACCTGCAGCCACCCTGAACACGACCTTCAAGTTTACTAGTTTAAAAACATTCGTTCCATCGCTTCCCCAGTGCTCACTCATTCCCTGAGTATCGCCCCAATCAGTGGTTTCCCCATAACAAACTCTTCCCTTGTATTAAATAAAAAAAAGCAGTGTTGAATGTCAAAGGGGTGTTTGCGCTCAGAGTGGAGGAACGCCCCTCATCCTGCGGATGAGGTTGGCGATGCGCTTGGCCAGTCCTGGGCTGGGCTCTTCCACCTGGAAGCTGCAGGTCAGCAGGTTGAAAAAGGAGCCGTAGCCCACGGCAACAACGGTGCAGGTCAGGCAGATGACGTTGTAGGGCATGCTGAAGTCCGGAGTGGGCAGGTTGACCAGGAGAGGCTCCGTGTAGATGCGCAGGAAGTAGCTGGACTCCTCTTTATTGGGGAAACTATGGGAGGAGACAAACTGCTCAGACGCGACACCTTTCTCTACCCAGGCAAAGCAGTTCCCCTCAAAGACGAGCTTGATACTTACAAGCTGCTGAAAAGAGGGCGTTCCCCCGTGTTGTTGGTTTCCATGGCGACCATGCTGGGTACGAGTGAGCTGATGACAGAAGACCTAAATAGAAAACAGGAAAGTGAAAATTCAGAGGGAAAAGAGAAAAAAAAAACCAGTTCCAACAAATGACAAGTTTTCAAGAGGTGTGTTTTCTGGTTTTTGGTTGTAGAGGAGCAGTTTAGCTACGCACCCTACATAGAAGCCATGGTTGGGGTCAGGAGTGTATTCGGTCCACTTGAGCAGCGCCCTCTCAAACTCCACCGTTACCTTGGTAACAGAGTTGGGAGGAAGCTGGAGCAGCATCTCCAGCAGGTGGGGGCTCACGCGGTCCTTGGCAGGCTGGTAGTGGAGGTAGCCTGGCGGGAAAAACACCACGGATCGCCAACATTTTAAGAGTTCATCCGTATCTTTTTGCAACAACAAAAAATTGTGTGTACATGTCATGATTTTTTTTTAAACTGCATTTCCCGTCAGGTACAGGGTTGAGTTCAAGGTTCTCCTGTTCACCAGCAAAGCTCTTCATGGCCGGGCTCCACCTTACCTCTGCCCAACCCTAGACCCCTCAGGTCCTCTTCCCAGCAGCTCCGGGTTGTCCCACCATCTAGGCTAAAGGGCAAGGGCGACCGAGCGTTCTCTGTGGCTGCCCCCAAACTCTAGAACGCTTTACCTAGTTTTATTAGGTCCTCGCCCTCTGTGGAGACTTTTTAAACTAATCTTGAAACTCACCTGTTCTCTCGGGCCTTTCTGTGTCCTTAAAGTTGCCATCAGAACCGTAATTTTTTACTGTTTTATTTGTTTTGTTTTGTTTTTAATGGTGTCTTACTACTACATGTAAAGCACTTTGGTCAACTTTGTTGTTTTAAAATGTGCTCTATAAATAAATCTGATTTGATTTGAATGGACTCACTGGGCTTGTTGTCCTTTCCTTTGCTGGTGACTTTGAGCGTGTGGATGTAGAGGCGCAGGTACCACGGCACCGACTCCAGCAGCAGCACCGGGAAGGAGCGGTACGGGTGGAAGTTGTATATCACCGTGTGGATCTCCCCAGTGTGCAGCCCGTAGCCGGCCACGTAGCGCTCGGCGTGAAGCAGCGGCCGCAGCATTTGTCCTGCAGGGGGCAGCAGAGGGGTTGGATGCTCTGGGGAGCTCATCGATCGACGGGAAAAATATGCTTGAAAATCAGGATGTTAGTCCCTGAATAAAAACATCCCTGGCTTAACGGATTACTGCAGGATTATAAAACTGGGATGAAAAGAAAACAAGGCCACTTTGCAATTTTACATCGAGTCCTTTGGGTTTCCCCTTGCTGCGCTGATTCAGTGAGGCTGCGCCCTGCTGGCTCGGCTGTTCTCACTCACCCTCGGTGGATTTCCAGCGGATCAGCAAGTTGAGGGAGTGCACCGCACCAAAGGTGGCTTGTTGCGTCAGGTCGTAGACAGAGAAGGTCCGTCGGTCCCCGAGCACCGCCGCCTGGCTCACCAAGGGAGTGGCTGGGCTCAGTTCAAACTGCTCCCCCTGCAGGGCACACGTCGGGAGGTGAACACGAGCAAAGGAGCTCAACAAGCTGCAGAGCTCAAACACATCAGGACCACTGCACAAAAACGTTCCCGCTGCTCTCTGAGCGCGGCGTGCAGCGCGTGTGGCAGTACAGTGTGTGCAGCACAAACCCCGGAGTTGTCGGTGACGTCGACGTATATCTTGCTGGAGGAGGCCAGCGGACAGGCTTCCGTCAGAGTCCGAGAAAACATCTTGAACAGGGACCACTCTGGAGGAACAGCCGGCTCAAGTTAATTCAGTTGCACGGCCAAATCAACAGACCTCGCACTCTGCTGCTTTGGAGAAACACAACTGAAGGACGTTTAATTGGCCAACATGTTCCATCAAAGTGTGATGATGTTCTGCCTGGTTCTTAAATAATTGGGCTCTTTTCCTGGAAGCTATAATTGCTGACTCTGGTACATTACATTTTTTTATTCTCTCTAGGGATGTAACCATTACTGAGAAATATGATAAACACCTCGGTAAAAAGTCTGACGGTTAGTATTACCTTTTCACATTTTAATTACCATTAAAACCGTGCTTGATTACCGCAGTTTGAAAACCTACGGCTCAATGCTTGGAAAAGCAGCAGCGGCCCCTCAGACAGAGGCGCGCATGCACAATATACAATCTTTGGTTGTAAACATGGCAGAAGGCAGTTCAGTCAAAAAAGTCAAAATCCAAAGTCTGGGTGTATTTTGGCTATTGCAAGGATGCTGAGGGGAAACTGGTCGAGGATTAGCAACCCGTCTGCAGAAAATACCATTAAAAAAAAAAAGTCTCTGTGCAGGGTCGACACACTTCCAATTACTTGAGCCATCCCACAACTATACAGCAAATTTAAGCTCATGTTAACTTTTAGCTGAATGCATGATGTGGGGACTTAGAGGGGAATAATGGAATTGTCTAGTTTGTCTGTTAAACTTTCCTATAATTCGTCAACAAAGTACACTGAAGTTTTAAGTATTGCCTAATGTTAGTCCTGTGAAAATACAACATATTGGTGTGATTGGCAGTCGCGTCTGCAGGTCTCTGCACGGCACATACAGCAGCAAAACAGCATCTTGTGCTTTGACACGGTCGCTGCTACTTATTTACTGCCGCCGCTGCTTCAGAATTGTGCTTGTTCTGATATTTGTGTTTTCAAAATAAAACTTAGTTAAATGATTTCAGTGTGTGTATGAGTACTTTTTTAACATTTTGAGCAAATTTTAACAATACCGTGAAAATAATAACAATTTTGTGATAATTTTGGTCACAATAACCATGATGTGAAAATTTCAAACCGTTAATCTATTTCTCTCCCACACACTGCTTGGAAGTCACACAAATGCTCTTGCCTGGTACTCAGCCCCGCAAACTCACAAACATTATGAAGTGCAGACTGACTGACTGGCTGGCTGGCTGTTGTCCATCTTATTACTCCCTCACGGTTGATCACTTAATAAGGATTGATTAATGTAGTGAAAACGTTTATGATCGAACCAAGGGATGAATATTAAAAACATTAATAATATTAGGATTTATGCTCACCACGCTTGCCCTGTGCAGAGGTGTACAGGTCAAAGACCACATTCACGGTCTGTCTCAGCTCCAGGGATGTGCTTTTGCACTCCCAGTCCCGGCACACCTGTCTGATGTGCACTGCCTGGGAGAAAAAGGTGCTGTGGAAGAGTTTCTCTGACTTGAGCAGGACGGCCAGACCAGCCTGTTGGTGCATGAAGGTGACGAAAAGAGAAACCCATCAGCAAGAGGTGGTGTGGACACAGATGCAAAATTCAAGGGCGAAACGAACCCTGCTACCTTGGATCCACATGGCAGCAGCTTCTTCCAGGGCGTTAAATTCTCAGTGCAAACAATCTCTCGCGGAAGGGTGGCGTAGCGGAGGAAGCGGTGGTCTGTAACTTTGAGTTCAACAAAGAGAAGGCTAGCTGTAATGCTATGATTCATCCACTGAATATGAAAGCCAGAAAGGGAGAATAAAGAAACCTTCTCCTACCATTTGCAACCCCAAGCGGTTTGAAGGACGCACTGGGCTGCACTGTGTTGGTGGAGTCAATAAAGTTCAGGGACGCGCAGAAAATCCCCGACAAAACGTTGCTCAGCTCTTTCCACGTTCCATCCACGCTGCAGAGGCAGAGATATGAAACTGCTTGAAAAGCAACCACTCAACTCAACGCATTGAAAAGCAAAGAAACTGTGCAAAAACACATTTTCACTCGGTCTGCACTTGGAAACGGAAATTTAGAAAAACAAAAATATGAAAAGTCTTGAATGAGTGTCCAACTCAAAAAAGTCTAAAAGTGTAAAGGTCCTTACACACTGGGAGCAAATTCGCTAGGTATATAATTAACTTTTTTTTTTAAAACCTCTTGAAGTAAATGGAACCATACACACCGGCAGCGAACTTCTGCAGAGCGAAAAAGCGACTCATTTTTTGGCTCGTGTCGAATTTTGCGGAAGCATAAAAGCGAACGGCTGGAACTCTGACCAATCAAAATGATGTTGGATGGTCAATGACGTCGCATAAAAACTTCGGTCACGTTCTCTCCTTCTGAGAGGAGAGAACATTGCGCCTGATCTGGGTCAGGTGATTAGGTCAGGTGTAATCACCTGACCTATATATCCACCTGATGCACACAACACGGCCTCTCAAGACAGGGAAAACAAAAAGAAAATAAACAATTTTAGCAATACAATAAGCAGAATACACATGTAAACTACATAAACTGAGGTACTAAGCAGAGGAAAGTCATTACTTTAATCTAACGGCTGCAACACCTCTCTCAAGAACAATACTGAGTGTAGCCAAAGACTTCCACTCTTTTCCTTTTTCTTTTTTTAATTCAACCATCATCAGGACATTTTATATGCATATTCATGTCGCGTTTGGTGTGTAAAGTAAAAAATTTGCTGGTGAAAAATTTGCATTTTCGCGTGTGTGAGGACCTTTAGATTGACACCGAAGACGAGCTGTCAAGGCCTCCACTCACTCTGTGACAGTGTCCTGGAACCACACCCAGAGCTCAGCTCCGGGAGGGGACGACTGGAAGGGCTGCCCCCACTGCATGGTCCTCCAGTATCCCTGCGTAAAGGAGATGTGCAGCTCTCGCACGGAGAACTTTGAGATGACCTGGCCCAGGGACTTGGGGAAGAGCCCATAGTGGGACACTGGGAGACAGAGTAAACAAAACACCATCTAAAGTTAGGGTGAAGACAACTGTGGTGTCATGGTGTGTCTGTGTGTGAACGAACACAGACAGTGTTGGTGTTTGATTTGAGTTCTTTCAGAGTACTGCGTTGAACAAATGTGTGAATGACTGAGTGAATGGAGAACAATCATTTTGATACTTAAATGTGGGAAATTGAAGACAACACTTAGCTACGAGACTGAGCCTAAGGTTTTAGTTTAGTTTTATTGTTTTAAAGAAATTTAATCCACAGAGACGTTTGCTTTGACTCACAGGTCTGAGAAAATGACAACGAGCAGCCGTGCGGGTTTACTCTGCATTAAGCTAATAGCTAGCATACCTTTGCTTCGCCTGAAGTCAGTGTGCCACAGGGTCCGGAACTGGAAACTGGCATAAATATCCCCCGAGTGCAGCGGCCTGATCACCAGCTCTTCCTGGAAATCGTCATTGCCCGTAGATGTCGGTGATGAAACCTTTGTTTCGTGAGCAGGAGTGTCCTGTTCTTCGGTCGTAGCATCATGCAGAGCTTCGTCTCCCACCGCCGTGGCTTCCCACAGTTTCTCCTCCACCGCAGGCTCTCCGCCGGTGTTTTCAGGTGTTTCGGACGCTGTATGAGGATTTTCCACCTCTGGTGTATGATGACCAGCAGCTACTGTCGGCTCCTGACTGTGTGCGATGATAAATAATGATAAAGTACAAAAGCAAAGGAGCACAAGCGGGCGCCTCCGTCCGTGAGCTGCCATTTTTCCTCAGTGGCGGCTCACTTCCGCATGGGCGTGTCACCAGTGTAAACAGCCAATGGGCTGCTTCGATGTGGATGCCTGGCGAAGCCGCTGGCGTTGCTCTCCAAAATAACCCTGTCTTAAATTCTTATTTTATCCCCTGAAGCCGCAAAACGTAAGAGCGAATCCAAGATGATTTTCCAACGTAGTCAAGACATTAAATCATTTTTTTCGCGTGGTAACGAATAAAAAATAACAACAAAAACGTGCCATTGATTAAATTATTGGCTCATGTAAAAATATTTGTTACCACTTCTTTGTGGTGGAAGCAATCTGACTTAACAAGAGGCAATGCAAACAGACCAGTTTACCAACATCGTATATTTATTTATTTATTTATTTATTTATTTATTTATTTCAAGGAAACGTTTCCCCCCTCTGTCACCCCTATGCATTTTTAAATGATCGTCTGATCAACAGCGAATTGAAGCGCGCAAATAAAAAAAAAAAAAAAAAAAAAAACATTCAGTGTAAACTGCAATCAGATATATTGTGTGCAGCATGCTGGCTGTTGTGCTGTTGGACAGGGACGGGCATCATCGGGGGCATGACACCCCCTCTCTCTCTCTCTCTCTCTCTCTCTCTCTCTCTCTCTCTCTCTCTCTCTCTCTCTCTCTCTCTCACGCACACGCACGCACACGCACAGCTCAGCCATGGCTCCCTGGTAGATGCTCAAAGCGGCTGTGTGTCGGGGCGAATTAAATCTGCTCTCGCTCGCTGCTTTTTGCCCCCCCTCCTCCTGACCTTGCCTGCCTCTGGTTGTTGGGGCTTTTCAATATTTTATTCAGGATTCCCGTCTCCCCAATGGCTACGTCGGATGGGCTAGACGGCTGTCTGCAACGGGGCAGATCTCAAAGTGACCCGAACATACTCACCGAACCGGGCATCGATTTGGTGCACGGCACAGGTAAGGCTGTGACGCGTCATTGTCTGCACGTATTTACGTTTGTTTGGGTTATTTTTTATTATTATTATTGCGTGTGCATGGAGGGTTGGAAGTGTTTTTGTTATGATCATTCATCTCACCATCACTGCCGCTGCTGCCATGGAGATGTAGCGGTTTCTTCGCTCACCCGCTCGCTCGTTCGGATATCACACAGCAGCAGCAGCAGCGCCGACGAGGCAATTACAGGCGCGTGTGTTTGCAACCAGCCTCGGTCGTTCGGCAATCAACGCGGGCATTTAAAAAATAAAATAAAATAAACGCCGATTAATGGAGCCGCAAATTGAAAATTAATGTGCCACATCATATGTGTGTGTGTGTGTGTGAATGGAGCAACGTGCACGCCCGCCGCCGCCACCTCCTTCCTTTTAAATCTGCGCCGTGTAACGACGCCAGGCAGTGGCCCACAGTGAACGAGCGATGGCTGCGAGTGTGTGTGTGTAGTATCGAGGAGCCAACGTGTTGGTGCCGCCGAACGAAGGCGTGCAACAATTGCAGCAGGCTGGCTGCCTCCTCCTCGCCCCCCGCCGCCCTCCTCTCTCCTCCAGCAGGGATGCCTCATCAACATTTAGCAAATAGTCTGCACGCATGCACAACGGTGCCCAACAGGGATGGATGCAGCAGCCTTATTTGTCACCACGAGTAGATGCCACACGAGAGGTGTGTGTGTGTGTGTGTGTGTGTGTGTGTGTGTGTGTGTGTGTGTGTGTGTGTGTGTGTTACAAAAAGCAACAAAAAAGCACACACATCCTCGTTTAGCCCGCTGCTCAATCCGACTCTGCATATTGACAGCTCTGGCAACCCCACCTCTCCTCTCCATCTCTCCTCCTCTCCCTCCCCCCCCCTCCCCCCATGCCGAACCAATGACTGTTGTGATCAATGACGTGATGTTGCCCACAGGGGGGGGAAATATTCCCAAATTTAGGGGAAATCGGAGGGCTTAGGCGGATGCTGCAGGTGATAAACACCCTTGTTTTTCTCTGTTACTCCCCTAAGCCTCACCCCCCATCTTCAATCTGCATATGGCATAATGGATTGATTTCTCATTAACAAGAAGGGCACCCCGGCGGAGTTCTAACGGCGCTGCACTTCTCTGATGAGGAGATTGCATTAAAGAAACGCGCTTGGCCGGTGACTTCTGCGGTTGCTTCCCTCCCTCTTACCGACCTCCAGGAAGGGGTAGAGAGAAAAAAGCCGTGTGGTTGATTTTTTTTTATGTAAGTCAGGCTATTTATGGTTACACTGTGTGGGATTGGGAATTGGGAAGAGTCAGCGCTGACTCCCACACACGCTGAGTCTTTTTTTCTTTTTTTTTGTCTTTACACACAAACGGTCTGTTTGAATAAACGATTCATAAAATACCAACAAAAAAAAACAGACTCGTCCACCTCTCAGCCGCTCCGTAGCGTGAGATCCTTCTCCGTCTCGCTCGCACCTGGTTGCACTCATTATAGCTACATGTGGCACTTCCTTTTTTGGTGAACTTAGCTTAACCTTCCTATTGGTTATCGGCACACGCTGGTGGAGTGCAAGGACTGAGCTGAATAAGGAATACGCTGGCTTTGAGCGCAGCAGCCATGTGGCAATGGCAGGTAAAAGACCGTCAGCCTCCAACGCTGGAACGTGCATGGCTCGACTCTTGTCCTGGGTGATGACGAGGGTGACCTCCTCCTCCCCCGGCCCCTCCTCCTTCGCCAGAGGATTACTTTGCCAATTTTTCTCCTCTTAGCGCCGCCACCAAACAGGACGCTGCTCCTCGCAGCTGGGGGTGGAGGGGCTGTCAGTGTATTCACCCCCACCTTCAGCTCAACGCTGGGGCGAGACCAGTCAACACAGGTAGTGGCTACAGCTGACTGTTGCAGAGAATCGGGGCAATGTTTTCTCCTGAATGAAGTAGCTGGAGCAGCGACAACAGGAGCCCAAGAGCAGCAGGATGAGTCAGTGCAAGGCTCAATCCAACTGTTGCCATCATTCAATCTTGATTTTTTTTCCAATTCTTCATAAACAAACTCTATTTGGTTGGTTTACTCCGCAGAAGAAGAGGAGAAGAGGGCGCCGATTGTTCTTAGTTTCAAGCGTGCGGGTGTTTAAATTCGCCGACGGCGGCGAGGGTATAAAAACGCTGCTGAGTGAGTTTGTTCAGACAGGCACCTATTAGATTATCCTGCTAATAAAGTGTCACTTTCCCTCCAACGTGCACTCAGTCACCGCAAGTGTGAGTGTCAGCCCGGCTAATGGCGTGGAGAGGACACCTTGAGTCTTAGTGGACAGGCAGGGGGGGTGAGTGGACAGGCGGGGAGAGGTTTTGCCCCTATAAGCCCACTGTTCCGTAGACAGACACGTCCAGACTGGACGGCAGGGGAGAGTCGGGATGAGAGCTTGGAGACTCTTTTATTGAAGACGGGCCTCTATGAGGCAGCCTGGAGCAAGCTGCGAACAGTTTGGGCCGACTTGGGCTGAATCTAAGTCACCTTATCACGATTCGCATGTCGAACTGCGAATGTGGCACCGCGATAAACTTCCGCCGTCACCCTAAGAGTGCTGGGAAAGGCTCCAGTCTCCCTCCTCCCTGCCCGCCGGGACACTGAGTGCACAAGAAGCAGTGATTGATGTTTCAGGGCCATGAATCGACAAAGAGTTCAGTCACTTCGAGAAAGAGTCCGACACCCGACAGCGTCTCATCCCCTCCTGCCTGCCTCATAAATACTTGGATAATCCCCTCGGATCGGACCTTGTGGGAATTTCTGGGAGTGCTGCAGGTATCGGAGGACCACTCCCTACCCCCCACCCCTCCAAAACACACGCACACACACACACACACAGCCTTAACGAAGAGGACAGGAGCTATTAAATCACGTTAAAGCTGTCACCAGGCTTTGACGATGACTCACCACCCAACCAGAGCAGCATCTTGTACATAATACCTCCTTTACGCTCATGATTCGATGAGTAAATATGGAAAATTATGAGTCAGTCTTTACTTAATGTTCTCTGCTTTTAAAGGCTGTAAGGGATCCTCACATTAATTCATTGCAAACACACCATTGCCTGCTTTTGAAAGGTCTCAGCCATCTAGACACCTACCAGTCTGCAGACCCTGCTCTCTGTCTTTCTGTCTGTCTGTTAATCAATCGGCTAATCCATCTGTCTGTTTGTTTCTCTGAATGATCTTATTCACTCCCCACTACTTAATTCACTGTCTTAGAGATGGGCTTGCAGCCAGTCAGCTGTGTGTAAAAACAGCTGTGACTGAGAAAAAAATCCAGTCCCAGAAGAAGGTAAGAATCTGACTCCAGGAACGTTTCCAGTTCAGTTTAGTCTGCTCTGCATTGGCAGAAACACACTCCAGCGCAGTTAAATTAGAGACGACAAAATGAGTGAAAATACCGTTTTCTTCTCCTCCTTTTTGTCTCCGCCGAAGTGATCTTTAAACAAGTCAACGATGGATGTCAAGTCTCTCTCTTTAGCCTCAAGACACTCGAAGAAAACTGTTTAATCTGCACAGATTTAGATGAGTTTTGTTAAGTGGCAAAGCATGAGGAATAATGATTTCAATGTTTATAGCTTCCTCAGGGCACTGTGTGATGTGTAGTCTCTAATTACACATTGACATTAAATGGTTAGTTAGTAGATATATAAAAAAAAGACAGACTTTGTTTTATCGCTCAGAACACCAAATATCACTTGGATAAGACTTCAGTGCTATTGGAATTTAAAGAAACAACAGATTGTCATTTTAACATTTGGTGTAAATGTTGTGCCTTCCCTTCTTCCTTTGTGACCTGCTTCATTTCACATGTTCCTGTTTCTGACTTACTTTCGATATCAAGAATTACAGAACCAGACCCAACAGAAAGTAGGTTTTCAGCAGAGCCCGGCCCGGCCTGCAGTGTTTGGATAGATAGATAGATAGATAGATAGATAGATAGATAGATAGATAGATAGATAGAAGTACTTTATTGATCACAAATTGGGAAACTACACAATTATTTGACTGTTGTGAAGGTTCAGCTTCACTCTCACCTGTGCCTGCAGGAAGTCCAAGTCTAATAAGGCCTCTGCTTCCTGTCTGGTTTGGTGTGAGCCACATATCATTCATCCCGGTTAGCCTTAAGGGGCTTTGAGACAGTCGAGGCCACCTGTTAGCGGTAGCCACTGGAGAGCTATTCATTTCCCTCCTCCGTGATGAACAGGGGTCGCCACTGAGGCAGGGCGCAGCAGAGGCACTCCGCCGCTTCCTGCCTTCCTTCCCAAATAAATATTTTACTGTCGTCCATGACTAATTGATGATGTTGAGGCTGTCGGAAGCAAACTCTCTGGAAAGGAAGTGCCATATATATATTTTAAATCAGAGTCTTTGAGACAGTGATACACACCTGTCTGCGAGCCGTTCAGTAATTTTACAGTGTGCAGCGCCGGCTACAGGTGGGCCGCTGTGTGTTCAATGATTAACGAGCTGTTTTACGCCGTGGAGGAGGGCCGCGGGATTAAAGAGGAACGCTGAAGAAATGAGTCGGAAAAAATGTGATGCGGCTCCTCGTGTGTGTGTGTGTGTAGGTGTGTGTGTGTGTGTGTGTGTGTGTTGGGGTTTGGGGGTTGTTGGGTCACCTCAGCTGCAGCTTTTACTGTCACCCCGTTGTGTCAACCTTCACGGTGGGGACACTTGGCTTTTCACCCAGTGTAGCGTCGCCGCTAAAACAGGAGCTAAACAAAGTTCCTTAATGTGCCACTTTAAGAGAGCAAGAGGAGGAGGACACGCCGCTGCCTCGCACACAGGTGCAAACCTATTTTACTGTGAATGGGATGGAAGAGACAGCTTTACTGTTGTTCACAGCGTCCGCTGACCACTGAAGATTGAGCGTGTTGTATAGCTGGAGCTTTGCTGTTACTCCTTGTTATGCAGACTGTTGGAAGTAAAAGTGTCGGTTTCCCCCGTTGGTCCATGTTTTGTAAGTATTGAAGTCGTATTTCTTCGGAAAAATGGCCCATTCTGGCTACAAGAAATGAAATGTTACCGGTGCTTTAAGTTAATGAAGAAACTCCAGTGCCATGCTACTGAGCAGGGCCACTGACAATACATCAAGCTGTAGTTTGGTGGGTTTTTACCCATGAGACCATGTAGCTGGAATAAAACAATTTCTTGCCTGTGTCTCCACAGTTCAACTCATTAGCAGAGAACCACAAGCAAAAGCCCTGTTACTATATTATGAAGTATTTTAGGCTAATTTATTGAATTTAATAGCCAGTAAGTTAATATAATAATAATAATAATTAATTGATAAATTACAACAAAATTGTGTTGCTTCACTTTAAATGGCTGTTTTGGGGTTTTAGCTTAGTATATGCAAAAATGTGTTCCCCAGTAATGAAATCACTAGCAGGACTTTGAATCCATTATTCACAAATGGGTTTCCCTGTTTGCCTTAATTCAATTCTGTATTCTCTCAGAGCTAAAGTCATCAGTCCTGTGTGAGTCTGATTTCCTCTTTCCTTCTCCACTGTCCCCATTATAAGTTCCCTGTGGCACAAAAGGGGTTAAGCTGCATTTTGGACGCCTTGTTGAGCTCCGCTCTCTGTGGACGCCTATACTGTCTCTGAGCCGCCGGCGTGAATAGAGCACAAACATGACGACAATGATGACAACAAAAAGCTCCACTTTCAGAGCTGCTCCCGGCGGAGGGCGGAAGCAGATTAGGTATTTGACAGCGTGTGCAAGCTGCTGCTGCTGCCACCGCTGCTGTTTGCTCACCTGCGTGCAGCTGCGTGTCTCAACCCTTTTTTTGCCGTGAGCATCCGCGTGTTGGTTGACGTGCAGGACCAACTGGCAGCAGTAAGAGGTGAAAGCCACAAAATCATGGCAAGGAATACTTGACGAGGAAACCGCGAGCAGCTGTGAGAATACCTGAAAAGACCCTTTCAACACCTGGCTGAGTCACCAGCATAATGGCAGGAAGTAAAAGAGCCATTTGGACTTTTTACAATCTGAGGTTAAATGGACTTCAGGAGGCCATGTACTGTGAACCGCAAGAGTTGGGACCTGCTCTGGGTGTCAAGACGGAAGATTGTAGGGATGTAATTTGGAGAGAAGAAGGAAGAAAAAGGAGGCTGGAGTCTGAATTAGTGAAGCATAGGAGGGAAGGAAGAGTGTGAAGACAGGAAGAGTGGAGGAGGCGGCGGCTCCATTGATAGGGAGCCAAGATGTTGTCCTTACTGCAAACGTGTTGAGATGATGGATGGTCCATATAGGAGACCATTAACAAAGAGGCAGCAGCTGCGCAGTACTTATTGGGGAGGCTGCAGCTCCACTTCCAGGCCAGTCGTGCTTCCCGAACATGAACACGGAACAACCACAGAAACCTGAACAATCATTATGTTCAGGAGTTGATATCGCTCTCAATCAGGAGGCCGTGCAGGTTACCAAACTGAGCAGAACCAGCTAGGCAACGTCACATCCTGGTGAACTAATTAAACAATCATGCTATGTTATAAAGATGTGTTGAGATTAACCTTCATATTTACTGGTGGTTTAAGTGTGATTGGAAAATGATTAGGACTAGAGCTAGATTTCTTTTCAGAAGATCTGGAAGAGTGTTTTGAGAAACTTGTTTCCTTTTTGTTGTCTTGTCCACAACAGCACTGTTGCCACAAAGTAAAGAAAAATAGAGCTGGCAGGGCAAACAAATGATGTTTAATTTGCAAAAATGTTATTAAATGCACAAAATGCATGGGAATTATTAGAATTGATAAGATTTAATAAACATTTATATCAGTAATACAAATAAAACCTCTTTTTCACTGTAGTGCAGTTGCCGCTGACCAGCATTGGAATTGCATAGAAAGTTGCATTTTATTAGTGTAATTATTTACATATATCTGCTTGATATGAGCGGACATAGCACACAGTGGATGACAGTAAACTATCTGTCGCAAATCTAACAAAATGAGCGGAAAAACATCCCGACACAACACTGAGCTGCACACTCAGCAAAAGAAAACACAAAACACATGCAACTCCTCTTTCATTTCATCAGCAAAGGGAAAGTGTTTGCTTTTGCTCGTATTTTATCATGTCAGTGTGCTGTGCGACGTGCCAGCCGCCTCCTAAAAAAGTTTGCCAGTCTCACTTTTTGGTCCCACGCCCCTGAATGTGTGTATTGTTTCCCTGCACCTGTTTGTGTCTTCCATCTCCCCTTCTCCTAACAAACCTGTCACGCTCAGTCAGAGATAGATGGAGGTGCAGAGGGGGAGTCCTGATGCCGTCCCTCCTCCCCTCCCTCCTTCCTGCCACCTCGCCGCAGCAGATAAATGTTCCTGTCTGGGATGGAGGAGCAAACTGGGAGAGGGAGGAAAGTCTGATTAAGGCTGCGGTGAAAGAGAAAGTCTGTGCAGACTTTTTAAACCACCCCAGAGATGAGAGAAACTGGAGTGAGGTCTCTTCATAGAGCAACAGTTTATTTTTGTTGTTTTTTTTTTGTAAGCACTGGCACTATTGGACTATTGAACGTCTCCGCTGGGGGCCTCTAAGGAGACGGCAAATTAAATACGTAGACGGATCAGATAACAACCCAGAAGGTATACAAGCAAGGAACGGAAATGAGTGGAAAGCTTTTAATCGTGCCGTTGGACCGGCTGCGTTTGAGGTGAGGAAGAAAGTGAATGGAGGGCAGTGTGTAGTCTGGCCTTCAGTGGAGGGATAGTCCTTTCGCGGACTATCCGATGCAACTCGATCATGCGCGATCGAGTTGCATCGGGTGGCCAAAACAGGTTACTTCCAAGTGACCCTGCAAATATTTTTCTCTCATCATTTAATTCCACTTGGGAAAAGGCCACCCTGGCGTGAATGCCAGTTCTCGGATTTAACCTTTCAGCTTTCCTAAACTGGCGTCAGGGTGAGATTGTGGGAACCCACAGCTACTGTAAGAAAGCCAAGAATAGAGTCCCTACAACTGCACGGAGGCTCAGCGAGCTTCAGCACCACGGACAGCGACAGGCCTCTGCTCGCTGGACCGAGCGGCGCCTTGTTCTGAGTGCTGATGAGTCTGGCCCCGAATCGCAGATGCGGCAACTCGACTGCGGCCCTTTAACGCTCGCCGTGCAGATTCCATTTCATTTAATCATCCCCGTCCCATACGTCCTCGTACGCTACCGGCCCCTAACAGGATCCTTTTAAAACTGCCACAGAGCAGTCCGGACTCTGCCACGTTGGCCACCGGCCCGCAGTTCCCTCGCACGTCGTGATTCATCAGATGCCCCTCCGCTCTCCCTCCGCCTCTCCACCACCACCAGCGACTTGTTGCACCGTCAGATCATGTCTGTTTCACTGTGACACACACTGACTGCGGGCAAGACACTGCGCTGCGGTCACACAAGAGAAAGTGTTTGGTGCAACAAGGCAAAACGCTCCGGAGACAGTTTCCCCCCCACCAGCCATCAGTCCGAGACGACAGCCTCCACTGGAGGACCAGCTCAGCTTTGTTTTTAGAGGGTTTTTTTCCTTTTACGTCACACAGCCCTCAGTCACCGAGTGGAACAATGGCAAGTAGGATTTTAACAATATACCAATCTCAGAATGATCTATGCTTATTGCAATATTTTAAGAAGGCAATTAAACACTGGGAAAAATTGCAGCGGTCGTGTATCAAACCAGGACTGAACTCACGACAGTGGCACTTGAGTGCGACATTCTTCACTTGCTCTGTCATCCCCCTTGTGGTCATTTCTCATTCACCGACTGCAAAAAGCGCCCACAGTTTTTTGTCACTCAGTTTTTCTCACTTTCAAATGAAACGTCGTTAGAGATAATCATACATCCAGGACGTCATCAGGAACCATTCGTAGCTGCTTCCACCTCCCAATGAAACCAGCTGGGAGCATGTTTGCTCGACCCCGTGTCCTCTGCATGGCTGCCGTTACATGCATGAAATGGCTATTGACATGGTAATTACATACATGTAATGACAAACACCGCTGCGCAGGCAGCGTTTGACCTGCTTTAGTGCATCGATATATCTGAGACCAACGAGGTTAGGGGGGAGTCAGTACGGTGACACGCGTCCATCCTGGTGTTCTGCTCACGTCTGTGTCCCAGGAGTGACCTCCCCGAGGTCCATCACTCAGGATGAATTTGAGTTTTTTTGGACAGCAACAAGATTATTTTTTTTAAAGAAAAGAAAAGAAAGAAAAGCTGTGCTATTTTTAACCGTTTGCATTTCCCTGGAGAAGCAGTAGCTTTCCACGCGCACTCACACACACAAACCACTTGGCACCGCCTGTATCTGTTTCCATTTTTCAGTTCAGTTCGGCAACAGACTAAAACACTGGCTCACGGTCACACCGTCGCGCACCGGAGGGATCCCGGATGTAAGTGCAGCGGGAAACGTTTGGAGACCACGCTGTTGCACAGTGGTGATTTGATCTGTTTCCCCTCCACGAATCTTGCCTGCTTCGTCCTCCACTGCCTGGAGACGACCACGCGCTCTCCTCCCTGCAGAACGCTGGCAGCCCAGTGGAACTATGCTAGCGGCTTTGGCGCCAACAAAACATCCCGGCGAAACACTTGTGCATGTTGTGGATTTGCTGGCTATTTACTCTCTTCTAGCGTGCCTTAAAAAAAAAAAGATTGACCTAATAAGCTGAAGTTAGCAAGAGCTGCAATTAGGCTTCAGTCAGTCAAGCCAGTGGGAACAGGTTCCAAGGACCTTGAACGGGAACCGTGGGAGTACTGAATGCCTCAAGGAAATCAGATTTCTGTCTTCCGACCATCAAAAAAAACTTGTTGACAGACACGTTATTGGCTGCTCTGAGAATCTTATCCTGGCTGAACTGTCTACACAGACATGCCAGCTGCTAAAAGTGTGATTCTTTTAACTCTCCATGAGACAAAGACTATTTACAAGCAGCACTGTTTTTTTAAGCCATAAAAATAAGCTGTGCTAGTCGGTTTGAATCTTGCAGTTTGTTAAATTAATGGAGCAGACAGCAAGAGCTCGCCCACAGCACAGAGGGTGGACCAAAACCCCCATTACCTGATTGCAGTGATCGCTCTGGTGATATATAAGAGCAGCTTTCTTACAGCACAGGCCAAAGCTTAACCGCGCACTCGAAGGCTCCCTGGACAAAGTCAGGGTCTTTTTCTGGCGCTTGCTTGCTTGCTGGAGAGCCGGTTGAGAGCGCATCTCTCCCAGGCTCTCCCTATTGTGTGGGTGACAGGAAGTGCACTTTTAGCACGGGAGCGTTTTTCAGCACAGCGGGCGGATGCTGCGGCGAGGCTTTCACCGTCGAACACCCTTATACAGAGGCGTGTCTGTGTGTAAATGTGTCAGCACTTGTGGATGTAATACAGTTTTTTTTTTTTTTTTTAATAGTCAACGGGGACAATCGCTGTTTAAACAGCGCAGGCTTTCAGCATAGCAGGACGGTTTGGTTCCTTTATATGTTCATTTTCTTTCGCTGCCTTTCTTGAACTCAGGGTCACAGCATTCTGGAGCCGGTCACACCCATCTCAGGGCAAAGTTACCCTGAATCGTGCCGATAAACTGTGAGCCACTACCGCTAACTCCGTGCTCTGCTTGTGTGTTGTGTTCACTGGCAGCAAAACTTTCAGTTTCGCTCCTTATAGCGAATTTAAAGCTGCTAGCTTGTTAACACCAGTTGAATAGATATTTTCCTGTTTTGTGCTTTGTGTGGACTTAAGTTGTAAGGATATTCTTCTCTAATAATAAACGACTCTGAGACTCAAGTGATCGTTTCAGTGTCTACATTTTTTCAGGACAGTGTTTTGATACAAGTCATTCTAAGCCCGACTAAAATGTCTTGCAAATAAAACAAAACAAAAACACGGTCAATACAAAAAGTAAATCCTATGGTTCCGGGGACACGGACGGAACAAAAGACATCCAGGGACCTTCGGTCCGCAGCCGTAACTCCGCCCACGCTCAGGTCGTTAAGCAAGCCAGTAGGAGCAGGTTCCAATCGAGCTGTACCACACCGAGTAGAGCTGCCACCAACCATCCTGGGCCACTGTAAACATGCCCAAACAGCAACGCAGACTTACATTTAGACCTACGGACAATTTAGAGTTTAGCCTCACCTGCATGTTCCTGGGCCAAGGGAGGGAGGCTGGGGAAGCCATGCAGACACAAGGGGACACGCATTCCATTATACAGGAGTGTAAATGTCACATCTCACCCATCACTAGGATCTTTGCTCCAAGGAGGTCTCAGATCATTAAGAATTCACTTTACAAGAATCAAAAGACAACAGCCTCTCTATTAATTAGACGACACTGTTTGTATTTAGCCTCACCAGAATGGAAGAGTGTGCCAAAACAAACCGTGATGTCACAAAGGGACTGATTCTTCATTGACAACACCACCCAACCATGTGTTGGCTCCACCCTTCTGGGTCCTTTTGCTGCAGACATGGGGAAGGTCCAACAAAGCATCACTTTTTTGTGGGTAGCAGGAAACACAGGGTTAAATACGCTGTTTTCTGGAGGTAGCGTTATCATCATCATTATCATCATGCCTGGCTGCTCTGCCAGAGTCCTACACATGAAATGAATATCTGATAACCGGTGTAGTAGGGGTCCTTCAGAACAGCGAGGTCTTTAGGGGTATAAAGCTGTCACAATCCTCCTGCACTCCTGACAAACCACAAGCTTCAGCTAAGAAAAGTGCGAATGATTGAGATCCCAGGCCGTCTTTGTTGCTGCCGCAGCAAAGGCTCGAGGACAGAACCACCCACTAGTCCTCATTTTCAGCACCAACATATGGTAACTAAGCAGAGCCCCAGGCGTTCCCTATTGGTTGCCGGCCGCGCTGACATCATTTCACTTTCTCAACGCCGGCAGCCCACACACTGGAGTGTCACTCTCTGCCGATCGGGAGGTTCGACCTTTGCAGACTCATGCTCCTTTTTTGTGCCGTTATTCCAAGAAACTTGATTCACAATGTTCGGAGCAGAGTGAGTCACTGTAACATATCGGCTCACTGCGTCTTAAACCTCACATTTTCTTGTTTGATTGCAAACCTCTAAGTGGTACATTCAAGTGTCACATATGGACACTTCCTGTGATTGTTGGAATTACAATTTACAACAGGTTTTACGCTTAGAGTTGGATTCATATTTACATATGAATATGATGTGGAAAAGGGTTTGGCAACTATATAAGTTTGAGCTTCAGCCATGAACCATTTTGGTTATTCAAACTCCTAATTTATAGTCTTTTGTGTTTTATTTCTCTTTGGAAAAGGCATTTTGGGAAATGGTATATGGGTATTTCGGGATGCACTATGTCTTTAATTTGTATGTAATGACCAAATACACATTTCATTCATTAATCTATTCATGTGCAGGTCTGAAAATAGATCATGTGACCAAGGATCAGACAGGTGACAAAACAAATCTCAGCTCATTCAGTCACTGATGTTTATACGTCTTCCATCTTTTCTGGCAAGTGCTGGTTGTTCTCATCTTAAAATTTCCTTTTTCGTTTGTGGCCTCTCTCGTCTAGCCCCTCCTTCCCACACAAAGGTAATTTTTTTCACTCTCCCCCTGCGTTAGCCGTTAGCTGTGGCTGCGCCCCCCTGAGGCAGCGGGGTGCTCCAGACAGATGGCAGCGCAGTTGTAAAGCCAAGGGCGTGGAGCGAAGAGGTGAGCCGGCGTGGCAGCCGCTAAGGAGGTGGCCGTTCAAGGGCACGTTGTACCATCCCGGGGCGGGCGGAGGAAAACGGGTGTGAGAAGGGTCTCCGCTGGGAGTCGGGGATCAGTTTGCAGCCTCGTTGCAGCAGCTTTCACTGCGATCGTGGATCGTGTGGATGAGTCGCACGCAGGCCAGCCGGCGGTGCCTTCAGTTGCAGCTGTAAGATTCTTTCGCCACACTAACAGCAGCATGAAGCTTAGCGAACACACACACACACACACACACACACACTGCGCTGACACGCTAATGTGTCTAAAGTGTTACGTATGTGACACTGTGACAGACTTATTGATTTAACTGGAAATTTTGCTGTCTATTACTGATACGTAATTTAAAAATCTCAGCTCACGACCAATTTTTGATGCCTATACTGACAGGAGGAGGGAGAAGAATGTGATACTGATCCTTGAATGGATGTCGGTTCAATCTCAGTTGACATCATTCATGGACATATATACTCAGTGCAGTCGCTGCTGCCCAGCTACAGGTATTAATTTTTCTGTTGTTGTTGTTTTTCTTCTTCTTCTTAAGATGGTTCTTGTGGGTAACTGCCAGATTTCGTACCTGCATTTCACGGGAGGGCATTGTTTTACTGGCAAGCAGGAATGCAGCATAAACATGGTGTCACCTGTGTGAAGTGCGCCTTCATTCCATTAAAAAAAAAACAAAAAAAATAACTATAAACCTGGATGTCAGATACGCAATATTCTAAACTGGGCCATAATAAATCAGGCAACCCGTTAATGCTCGACTCTGGCGAAAAAAACATGAATGACTGTAGGCCCACATTCACAGATATTTTCACAGATACATGAAAGGATTAGAGGGAGGTGAAATAGTCAATGAGAAACGCTGTCCTTGGAGTTTTTCTCAATGTTCACAAGTGTCATTCTCGCAGCGTAGCGTTCTTAGAAAGGCTCGGAAATGAAGTTGTGATCCGAGCTCCGCTGTGTGAGGGGTTTTGTCAGCAGGAAAAATCATCAGCTCCGTCAAGATCCAATAGGTTTGTTCTCGCCTTATACAGCACGGTCTGCCCTGTCACTGTGCAATAAGACTTTTATTTTTAATCTCTTCTTTTAACATCAGTCACACGAGTGTGTCTGCACTGAAGGTGGGAAACACTGCAGATTTTCTGTTTAAGAAATAAATAAATAAAAAAAACCCAGCGGCATCAAAAGGGAAGGGCTCAAACGAACTGGAGACCGGGCGTTTTGTCTTGGGGAAGCACACAGGGAGCTTTGAACAGAGGAGAGCTCCTCATTAGAAGTCCAGGGACTCAGTCTCAGTCTCAGCCTCAGCCTCAGCCTCAGCCTCATATGATCTCCGGTCCGGTTCTTCCCATCGGCTCCTCTCCCATCCCCTCCCCTCCAAGCAGAGAACCTCTCATCGCCACATCTGAGGGTCACAGAGACGTTCCGGAAACCGCGTGCGTTCCCTAAACCCTGTACCTGGCTTCTGATTGGCTGGCTCGCTGGGGCGTGGGGGGATGGGAGGGAGACGTTGCGCTCCTGAACGTGCTGACGGCCTGTTAAAGTGGGGCGTGGTCCCCCGGTGACATCCCGACACTCTCTGATGTGCTTTTCACCACGTCCACATATTTCATGCCCCTCCACCAACACCGCCGCCTCCTGACAAACCCCCCCTCCCCCCGGGAGGTGTCACAACCGGAGCTCATGTCCAGCGGCCGTTGAATGACTGTATTCCGATGGAGACGTTAATCTTTCACTCGCAGCTGCCACCTGCTTTGAATTAGAGCGCTCGCGGACTTGTGGATGGACTCTGGCGGGCGAGAGAGAGAGAGAGAGAGCAGCAAACAGACGAGGGGTCCGCCAGCCTGACACATGGATTTAATAAATCCTATTTAGCCGCGGCATATTAATTAGAACGGGCGCATCGCGGCCACAAGGTGCCGCGAAGGTCCATTCATGCTTGTCTGACGCGCGCTTCTGCACGCGCGCGCGCACGCCTCCGTCCGGCCGAGCCACTGGATCTGCACGCGACGGGGAAGGGGCGCACGTGCGTGTGCGCGTGCGCGGACAGGGCTGCTGTGCTTTACTCAGACTAACCCCCGCCCCCCCCCCTCTTCCTTCTCTGAAAGATGAAGAGTTACTTGCTATGCATTATGAATAGCTGTGCCGTGATTGGACCAGCCCCGATTCTCCTCCGAGCTCTTCCGTATAGCAACAGCCCCCACCCTCCTCCGAGTCACCCCACACTCCCTCCTCCCTCATCCATCCCCTCCCATCTCCCCTCTCCTCCCTGGAACCCCCCTTTCCTCCTCCTCCTTGTCTTCACCCCTCCCTCCCTCTTTCTCTCCTTCTCTCCCACCCTCCCTCCTCCTCCTCCTCCTTCTTCTTCTTCAAAAAAAATCTCCCAGACAGACAGATCCCCAAACCTCCACGTGGCTTTTCCTAGCTACCCACAATGCACTGGTGGCTGCCACTGGCCTCTCCTCTCCTCTCCTCTATCAACAGACCCGCCGCTCCTCCCGCTGCTGCTGCGGCAGCATCTGGATGTGGTCGCCATGGCAACAGCAGCGGGCCTGACCCCACCTCCTCCTCCTCCCCGCCGCCCCACCTCCTCTCTCTCTCTCACACACACACTATCTCTCCCTCCTCATACAAATACAGAGCCCGCACCCCTCCCTCCTTTATCCCTCTATCCCTCTCTCCCTCTCTCCTCTTCTAAAACCCCCCCGGCGCCCCCCCTCCTCTGCGCGACTCGGCGCGTTTCCTTCTAGCTTGACCTGGATTCGCGCTCGTGGCGCCGCGGCAGCGGCGGTGGTGACGATGACACGTTGAGGCCAGCGTGCCTGGTCAGCTGACCTGTTTTGGGCGCAACCTCTCACGGTCAAATGGGATGTGGGCTCCCTTTGATGCCAGCCGGTTCCTCCCCTCCTCACCTCCCATTTTCCCACTCATTTCTACACCTCTTTTTGCCCGACGGCACTATTTGGCCGGCATATTTTATTTCTTTTGACTATTCCAGCCTGCTCGGACTGCGCCGCCTCTCCTCCATTCCTTCCATTTGCTCCACTGTTTCTCATTTCCTCTCCTTGCTTCCTTGCTATTACGCTCTCACTCACCTTTTCCTCCCGTGTCACCACCATCTCCTGCCCCCCCCCACAGCCATGTGCTGCGGGGAAGAAGCCCTGCTCTATTGGAAAAAAAAGGAGCAAGCTGTATCTTCCCTCCTCCATCACTGTACTTCATATCACACCCTGAGCCTCTCTGCGGCGCCCCCCCTCCCCTCCCCTCCCTCTGATAACCTCCCCCATCAAAAAACATCCTTGCCTCCCCCTCAGCTACATGCGGACAAAGATATCAACTCCCTACCCAACAGCAGATCTCGCTGCCTCCCTGTCACGCTGACGTACGAAGGCTTTAAATATATGCCATTTACTGCACATTTGCTGGCTTTTCCTCAGGACTGCATGCCAAGAAGAAGCGGCACCGACGTGCATGCACGGATTTGCAGAGCCACATTTTGCCCGATATGAGTCACAGCCGTCGTTCAACAGCACACTAGTTTCTTCTCAAGGAAATTTGTTCGACATAAATGCAGGAACAACTCCCATCCAAATTGCTGGAGCCTTTTCCACCTTTCAGCGTCTCTGAGATTAAATGTGATAAATATAGCCGACATATATAAGCATCAGTCATAACAGTTTTGTACTTTTATTTCGATGATGTTTCGATGGACGTTATCATATCAAAACTTGAGCTCACTGTATGTATCAAAATGATTCACAATAAACTCCCAGGAAACTGACCTTTAGTGTTATTTAGAAATTATCGCGAAACCTGTCATCACTGAAAAAACTGTGTAACATTGAAACAGTAACAACAAGTTTAAAAGAAAAGGAGAAAAATTTGTTTTGGGGACATTGATGGGAAATCTGCTGATTTCTCTGTGTTTGCTGTGTGAGAGCTGAGCCTCAGGTGTTGTGTTGTGATGTCATTACGGCTGAACTGCTCATTCAGTTCAGGGCATCCAAGGACTTTGAAGAACTGAATGGGGACGCATTTACAGAGATTAAAAAAAAAACTAAAATATTTCAGAGTATCACACTGTGATAGTTACTGACGGATTGAAAATTGTCGTCACGCTCATTGTGCTTGTGATTGAAATCGCGGCATGCCATTGGTGGAAGAGTCGTCATTTTACGATCGAACGGTGGAAATGCATGTTTTAACTTACGGAAGTTAGACCGTCCGGACAAATTGCCTCCTTTCATTGTTTTCTAACATTATCCTCCTCAGAGTGTGTCGTGCTGATTCACACGAGGCGCTGTGATTTTACTAGGATATTTCAAGTTCAAACCTTTTGTGAGCTTCTAATAAATAAAAGATAAGGAACCACACAACCTGGTACCATCCTTAGAAATCAGCATCATGAGAACGCATTGTGTTAGGTATATTGCAGAAGAGACACGTGGTGGTGCCCTGGCTGGCCATAATGTTTGTGGCCTGTCTGTGGCAGAGAATATTTAGCCCCTAACAGCACACGGGAGCACGTGGAAGATGTTTTCTCCTGAGTGCCCAGACAGAACGTACACATCAATGGGACGGCGGGCTGGTAAATAAGAACAGAAGGCTGACTCAATAAACGGCGTCGGGCCTGGAGTGTGCTCATTTCTGAGAAAGCAGCGAGGCTAGCACACCTGTTTGTCTCTGGGGAGGCGCGTCTTCTGCGTCTTCCGCCGTCTCCTCAGCTCCGCCTGTGTCTGCACGCTCCCCCGTGTTCCCTCCCAGTATGGAAGGCGAGACGTGTTTATTTTGAAATGTGACGCAGGCCTCGGCGGGAGGTGATTCAGCCGTAAGGGAGTGCAGCTTGATCAAATTAGGCCTTATAATTCACTCTGTTCGCGCCACTTGGGCTCTATCATGCTTTATTCAGTGGACTCAGCCGGCTAATTGTTCTCGGCTGCTTCCCCGACGTGCATCACACTCCTTGTTCTCACTTCCACCCACCTCCGACTCTTTTCCTCACCTGATCTCATCCTCCTCGGCCACCTTTAACCTTCTTCTTTCTCTCATCCCCTGCTTTTCTGCAGTAGAGCTGGTGGACCAGCAGAGGGTGCTGAGGACCGGTTGCCTGGTAACCGGGGTCCACACTCCGCCCATCCGCCGGAACAGCAAGCTGGCCTCCCTGGGGCGGATCTTCAAGCCCTGGAAGTGGAGGAAAAAGAAAAATGAGAAGCTCAAGCAGAGTTCCACAGGTACGACACTGGAGGCCTCGCCCTTTTACAGACACACACACACATGCGCACCTGCACACACACCCACTGGAATTTCTCCTCATTTGACATCTCAATTAGATTAGCAAGAGATAATGAAGGAGTGAGGAAAGAGGTGATGTAACTCACATGACAGCTGCTTGAATGAAATCCCTTGGTTATGATTTATATTAAAACAAGATTAAACTTTTTCTCCAACGCAATCAAATTTTGTATGCGCAAACAATGGATTTGACTTTGGTGTATCTTAATTCCCTTCGCACAGTAATTAAGAAAATAAAAAGTATTAAAACAACAAGATAGACTTTTACAAGAAAACAATTGAACAATATGCAGAAGTAAATTATAATGCAAAAGCCATTAGAGTACTACATAAGAGACATAAATAATGTTATGAGGGTATGTTTCAGATTTGCAGAAACTGCTATTTGTCCAGGCCAACAAGAAGACTGCAGCAAGTGTGTATTCCTTGTTTACATAGGGAAAAATGCGGTGGTGCCATACAGTTTGTAAAGTTGAATGAAGTAAAGATAAAGGTGAAATGTGGTTTGACTTTTCAAAGGTTTCAGAGGAAGAAAATGAATCAGAAATGGCCTTTATTAAAGGTTCTGGTGTTTATCTCGGGGAGTGTAGACTCTTAAATTGTGTCTGCTTGGTGCAATGCAGGCAAAATGACTATTTTCTTTTGTTTAAATTCAGCTCCCCTGTTTAGCTCCAGTGTTGCAGTCAAGTCTCGCAGTCACCTTGTGTTCCTGCTTTTAAAAGCACTCTTGAACCGCGTACCCAGCGTCATATCTGCTGAACGCACGGCTGAAAGTGATGCTGCGGCAGTAATGGAGAGTCCACTTGAATCAAGGTGACGACAACACTGAATGTCACGCGGGAGAGAGTTGCAGTCACGTGGACGGCTGGTGATCAAACTTCCAAACACGACAGCAGCAAGGGGAAAAAAAAAATCAAAGTAGCACTACAACCATGTGCCAACTGACCTCGTCCTTCTTCCCGGCACAGATGTAGCATTGTCCACTAGTCTTCTGTGTCACGACCCGGGCTCGCCCACCCAAGGCTGCTGCTCAGACGGGACGGTCCTGCTCGGAGGCTTCGGCGGCCCTTTGAACGCGAACCTCACAGTCAGTAGCGTGGAGTACCTCAGCCCCGAAGAAGAGCATCCTTCTCCAGGTACAGCAGCAGTTTGTCCTCAAGGGGGTCTGCCAGTCAAACTGACGTCACAGGGCTGCAGAAGAGGGGATAATGGATAATGCTAGTGTATGTAAATGTTAGAGTGTGTGATCATCGCTTTTAACTTTGAAAAATGTCTTGAAAAAGAACACTGATTTCAATGAGAAAATATCCATGAAGGTAATATTTTTAAATCAATTCAAGTGCATCTGCAAAGCCATGAAATGCAATTGGCTTCACATGAGGCACTAGAGGGCAGCAAAGACAATACAATGAGTGAGCAGTCTTGGGCCAAACAAGAAAATCTAATACATGTTGTTATCCATTTGGTTTATATGTGAATGTGTCTGTGATATTTATTTTAACAAGCCACTTTAGTTCTCATCTTACAATAATTATTCTAATTATTACCAGTTTCTCTAGTGGATATTTACTTATTTTCCTCTTTTGTAATCTTAGTTTTTTTTTTGTTTTTGTTTTTTTACCAGCGATGGTGATATTTGCCGTCCAGTATGTCCTGCCTCACCAACATGATCTTTTTATTTCTTTTTATCACCAGTCGTTCAAGAGCAAATTCTAATTTTCCCCATTTTTTGTGGGTGTCCCTCAGTAGCGGGCCAGCTCCAGAACTGTGAACGAGTGGAAGAGAGCTCGCCGCTGCTGGAGGAGAACGGTGGAGAAGAGGCTCACCCTGACGGGGATCTCCCCGAGGTGCTGCAGGATGGCGGGGAGCAGATGGAGGACAGGCCAGACAAGGACATCCAGACCGCGACGTCTCCACCACAAGTACCTCTGAAACTGCTGCCCCAGATGAGTGCCGGAGATGGTGAGTCAGTGTGTGTCAGCAGTGTTGCCGATTAATCTATTACTAATTAATCCACTACTGTAATTAAACTACTTTTTTAGTGACAGATTAATGTAATGGGATTACTCTGGCAAAAATGGCAATTAAATCATAATTGCTTTCTCAAGTAACGATTCCATTACTTTTCCGAATTATTTTGCTAGATAAAAATGCCTTATTATCCACAAAATGACTGGAATTTGGAAAAACAACCGAAAACAATGATGTCGCAGATTGATGATGCCGCCATCATTGATATGTGACGATGCACCAAAACGAGCATGGTGGCAGCAAAAGAAAAAACAGCAATTGCGTCTGATAGCTGGAAATACAAACATTATTTTGAGTTCATCACGTCTAAATGAAAGAATATTGTGGCTCGTTGTACGTTATGTGCAGGAAACAAGACGTTCTCAGCTGTTACTTTATGTTTTTTAAACTATAGTAATTAGTAATTAATTACTTATGAAACAGAATAGTTAAAGAAGTAATTAGATTACTTTTAAAGGAGTAATCAGTAGTTGGATTGCTTTTATGGAGTAATCCCTACACCATTATGTGTGTGTGTGTGTGTGTGTGTATATATATGCGTGTATGTGTGTGTGGTTGCAGTGACTAAAAAAGAAAAGTAAGGCATTTATTTGCATGTGTTCATATTTCCCCCTGATGTTAATACAGATAGCAGCTGAGCCTCAGTTCCCATGGCATCACATGGAAGCTGCTTCTCAAACTCTTTGGCACATAAGAGAAGAAACTGAGCAAAAGTTACTGTTAGTCTCAACCTCCTGTGTGTGTCTCTCTCTCACTCTCTCTCTTTCTCAGATTCGGGCCCCATGTCGCTCCCCTCTCACCTGCCCAACTCCTACCTCCCCAAGGAGGTTCCACCCAGGGCCACGGAGAGCCTGTCTTCAATGACGCTGCCGCTCCGGGGGCCCCTGGCCAACTCCTCAGGGTCTCCACATATAGGCAATATGATACACCCTCCCATGCCCCCAAGCTGCATCATGGAGGAACTGCAGAGGGCTTTCGCTTCCAAGAACAGGCAGGAGAGGTGAGTCCTCAGGTTGCTGGTGGCCAGAGCTCATGATAGTGTATTGTTTGCACAAGAATATTATCACATGTATATAAACGTAACACAAAAAGTAAGGAAATTTGTTTTTAGTAGCTTATTTCTTTTTCGTAATAATGCTTCTTGGAAATAAATCTTATATCTTTGAAAAGCCTGTTTATTCCCCTTTTAAATGGTGCCACACTTGTAAGGAACATGCATTTTGTGGGCTGAGCAGCAGAGCTAAGTGTCTGGGTTGCGCCCATGAAAAAAAAAGTCTTCTCTGCCGAGTCAAACAACTTATTCTGCCATTTAATCTAGTTTGGTGGATTGGATGATTGAAATTTCAAAAACGTCTTGGCAATTTAACAATTTATTCATTGAACAAACAGGAGCCTCAGTAGCATGTGGAAGAACCATACACCATATACCATTCTCCTCGTCATGCTGGTCACCAGCCTGGTCACACACTGCTGTGGGATGGCATCCCATTCTTCAACCAGCATTTGTCGCCAGTCAGCCAACGTGGTTGTGTCGGTCGCTCTGGCACGAACAGCATGGCCAAGCTGATCCCACAAGCGTTCAAAGGGGTTGAGGTCAGGACTGCTGGCAGGCCATTCCCTCCTCTCCACTCCCAAATCTTGAAGCTCGTCTTTGATCAACCTCGCTCTGTCTGTGGGGGTGAGCATTGTCATCTCGGAGGATGGAGTTTGGTCCCAGACTGTGGAGATATGGGATTACTGCCACTGGTTGCACAATCTCATCTCGATATCTCTCAGAATTGAGATGAACTCCAATGATGACAAGCCTTGTTTTTCCAGTGAGGGAGATGCCACCCCACACCAACACATGGCGGAGGACCTCCACCAAAAGATGCTACGCTGTCGGTGCAGCAATCAGCATAGCGTTCTCCACGTCTTCTCCACACTTTGACCCTACGATCCAACTGTCGTAGGCAGAATCTGGACTCACCACTGAACAAAGCGTTCCTCCACATGTTCAGGCACCTGATTGGCAGCACCTGGGGGAGCCAGAAGCTAAAAATAAAGTGTCAATGGCAACAGCAGAATAAGCTGTTTGACTTGGCAGAGAAGATGTCATATTTTTCAGGGGCGCAACCCGAATACGTAGATCTGCTGCTCACCTCACAATTGCATGTTCCTTACAAGTGTGGCACCGTTTAAAAGGGGAATAAACAGGCGTTTCCAACAATATGATTTATTTCCAAGAAGCATTGTTACAACAAAGAAATAATCTACCAAACACAAATGTCCTTACTTTTTGTGTTATGTTTAGAATATAATATAATATATTCTACCTGCTTCCTTCCAGTGTCCACGAAGGGTGTGAGCAGGGCTCGCCCCCCCGCCTGTGGTGCACCGACGGTCGGCTCTCGCGCTCCTGCAGCTCCGAGAACCACCAGATGTCCTCGATGGGGGGCGGCTGCGCAGGGGGCGGGGGGTCCGACTGGCCCAAGAAGGAGGCCGAGGAGAACAAGGAGAACGTGCGGCTGGACCAGTGCTTCTCCAACACCTCGGGCCTCCCCACGGACCTGGACGGCTGGAACGATTCCGTCATCTCCGGTGGGTCGGAGGACCGAGAACACGGCTTTGCATATTGTTGAAAATGGTTTGTGAAAGGTCCCACATCGAACCGAGCTTCAGATCTTCCCAGTGGAATTCATTAGTTAGCCCACTGTTTACGGCCACCAGCAAAAACACTCAATATTAGAACGAAGGAAAGATGAAGAACGAGGTGCTCTTTGGTTGGGGTGTATGCATAGAAGTTGAAACTGAAAGAAATCCAAGGCGCCTCTGTTTTATATATGAAATTAAAAAGCCTTTATTTTGGCATGGCTACAAAGATAAAAAGACTGGACCTACGCGTTTCGGCTCATAGCTTTCATCAGGATAAGAGTCAGTCCAACCTGTCAAAAACACCTCTGACACACACACACACACACACAGACTTCAATTGTAATGAAAGATCATGGGGCACTCCTGTGCACCACCAATTGTCAACAAACACCCAAACCATGTAGGCAGCATGGCAAAGTAATCAACCAATCAAATAAACCTTGGAAATAATCATTCAGAAAAAAAATCTAATGCAGTACATGTAGAAAAACCAATAACAATATTTTTTGCAGTTGTACACTCAATATTTGCTTCCCGCTAACAATAACACATTGTTCCAAATACCTTCCTCGTGCTTGAAAGTGAACAAAAACAAGTCAGTCTGGAACAAAAACACATGGCAAGAATAGGTTTTACCAACTGGAAGAGGTTTCAGTGCCCTTTGTGACATCACAAACAAACACCGGATTCTAAAAATTCTCTGCCTGTACTTTGTGAAAAGCAAACTAAAGAAGTCAAAGATCAGTATGAGATTCTTATTCAGTTCACAGATAGACAGGTGGCACATATTGTGAAATTTGCATAACTTTAAATCACCCCAACATGTTGATTATATTCTGCAAAGAACACAATATCGTCTCATCTTCCATACTGGCTACTACATTTAGCTCAGTCAGATAGTTAGTAAGTAAGTAAGTAAGTAAGTAGGTAAGTAAGTGAAAAACAGGCTGCTGCGTTACAGTGACTCTGTGCACCTTTGAGTTGGAACTTTAGAGCACTGCAGAGACGTGCACAAATGCATTAGTCAATAGATTTCTGACTGAATTAAGGATTTATGATTTGACTTTTGCAACACTTCTTGTCAGGTGATGATAAACTAAGAGTCTGGTGTTTCTGCCTATGGCCTTCTGCACCACTGCAGGCACCCTACCTCGCAGGCTAAGGAAGGAGCTGCTGGCCGTCAAACTACGAAACAGGCCTAGCAAGCAGGAGCTGGAGGACAGAAACATCTTCCCAGCCAGGAGCGACCAGGAGCGCCAAGAAATTCGCCAGCAGATTGAAATGAAACTTGCCAAGTAAGCCGCAAAACCCTTTTTTTTTGTCTCCGTCTGGGGAATGAGCTGCAGATTTGTTACAAACGCTTGCAATAAATGTCGCCTTAACAGTTTCAGAGCTGCGAGTTGTACAAAATTTGCTGGAAATCGACCCTTTTTTACAAGTTACATTCCAGGGAATCATCATGAAAATCTAGGCAATGGCTTTTCCTAAAGTAAACGTACATTCAATTGCTGTGCAAAAGCTGACAGTAAAGGGTTAAAAGGTCATGGCCCACTGATTGTCACATGCAGAGGGGGGAAGAAATCTGTCCTCCACATTGTAGGAGTGACTATAAGTCTATAAGTGTAATTGTTTTGCACAGATGGAATTCATGTTGCGTAATCTGCTACTTCTCACAGAGGGCTGTTTAGGTGCGGCCCTCCCACTCAGGCCCGCTCGTGATCAAACTCAGGCACAGCGGTTTAATTGAAATAAAATTCCATTATGACATATCTGCCACGACCAGGAGTAAAGCCCTATGAATCTTGCACGAGACACTAGCAGGCAAATTTGAAGTAATTGCTAAAAAAAGAACTAAGATATGCTGAATGACTTGAAGCAAACGTCTGCAGTCTGAGGTGTGAACGTGTCAAAAGGCTTCGGGTTCTTTCACACCAGCGTATCAAGAGCGCCGCGTGCCGCGCCGTTACATAAGCCGAGCTGAGCTTCCCACACTTTCTGGAAGAAGCACATCTATCACCCGTCTGTGAGACAACCAAGAATACTGCCTGCGTGGGCTATTCATAGGCCGTCTCGAAGGGGCTGCAGTATGTGGCTGTTGTTTGGGAGCGCAGCGTATACAGATGGATGCTCGCGCCGCACACAATCAAAACAGCCTTATGTAAAGGTGAGGGCCGGAGCGCGGCTTGCTGCTTGTGTAACAGCAGCAGCAGCAGCAGCAGGAGCGTCTTGGGAGACAAGTGAGGTTCCACTTGTGGCACAGCTGAGAGAGAGAGGGAGAAGGAGAGAGAGAGAGAGTGGGGGGGGGGATTTTCTCTGGTTTTTTAGGCTCAGATTTTGATTTCCTCGTGGGGTAGACGAAGGTTAGCGTGGTACATACATACATTTCTTTCTATTCTTTCTTTCATTACCCCCTTCTTCCAGAGCTCAGGGTTACGGCGGTCTGCTGGAGCCTATCCCAGCTGTCACATACCTATATATGTATTTATATATATATATATATATATATATATATATATATATATATATATATATATATATATATATATATATATATATATATATATATATATATATATATATATATATATATACATATATATGTATATACACACAAATGTATATATATACATATACAAATAATATATATACATATATATATATATATACTGTATATATATATATATATATATATATATATATATATATATACATGCATATGTATATATATGTGTGTATATATATATATATATATATATATATATATATATATATATATATATATATATATATATATATATATATATATATATATATATATATATATATATATATATATACACACACACACACACACACAGAAAGGTATAAGGCTGGGGTAACCAAACAGACCACCAGACCTTTAGACAGCACTCCAGTATTTAGACTGCTGAAGTCAAGGCTGCTGCCCGTCAGTCTGGACTCGCTGCCAGTATCTGTAAAAGTCTGAGCCTTTAACTCCCACCTACAGATGGTGTCAAGAGCGCGGGCGTAGAAAAAAATGCTTTCATCTTCCCTGCACAGCATAAATCAAAGAAACGCCGCTGCTTTCTTTTGGATTTGTTTCGTTTCGCTTTTGGAAGGGAACCCTCGCAAATGTGATTCAGAGTGATGAGGAGGAGATCTTATTTATCCAGTGGGTCTCTGCTGTAAGCAAGCAAACATCAGACTGTCAGGTCTTTTCTAGATACGCCCCGGCAAACCCCAGCCCTGTGAAAAAGAGCCTCCGATGGCATCGCGACTCATATCGCGGATAATGACACCTTGTCCATCGTCCATTGTGTCAGTGACAGACGACTTTGCTATCTTTAGCGACTGGCAGTTGTGCCACGGTGGCGCTCTGCGTTTCTAATCTTAGCCGCTGACACTGCTCAATAATTCACCCCACCGCGTGCTCTCGCCCTCTCTTTCCGCAGGCGTCGTTTTCGGGGAGTTAAATCAGCAGATATAATGGAGGCGTGGATCAGGAAGTTGGGTGGGGGATCTGTGACTGCACTTGATGAGGGGCGGAAAGTGGCAAATTTGGCTCACTCTTCACAGTTGGCAGGCAACGTGCCAGAGAGGGCAGAAAGCCTCTGCCACCCACTCTTGTCGAAGGCTTTTGTATTATCCATCCCTCCCCGCCGTGAGGAATTCCAAGCCATCTTCATCAAGAGATCATCCCTGTGCGCGAAATGGGAAACCCCGTTGTCATCAGGCGTTCATGAGTCATCGTCATCGTTTTCTGGGGATGCCGTCCTGCACTGGCACTGGCAGTGAGTCATCAGAAACAGCAAAGACTCACAATTATGCAAAAGACGAGTCATGATTCAAATCCACTGGGTAGCAAAAGATAAAGTTGTAAAAGCTGAATGTCAGCCAAGTATCGCCACATGAATATGAAAGTTTGAGCTCATCCTAAAACTTTTACTCGCTGGATTTCGGGGGAAAAAAAAATTGTTGTTGAGTGTCATATGTATCACTGAACATCCTGCACATGGGTCCTTGGAGTACTGGAGCCTATCCCACCAATTACAGGGTGGAGGCAGGGTTACACCCTGGACAAGCAGCCAGAACCATAATCACAAACACAAAAGGACAATTCAAAGTTGCTAATTGGCCTTATGTTCATCTCTCTGGACTGAGGCCATCGTGCTTGGAGAAAACAGACACACACACACACACACACACACACACACACGGTCAACATGTGTGTGCAACTTTCTTACTGTGAGGCCCCAGCACTAACCACCACGCTTCGCTGTCATATATATGTGACATACATTCTACCAGTTATACTATAGCCTAATATGTTCCATATAATTGCATTAGCTCATCATAAAGGGAAACCAAAGCTTTCAATTTGTCAAAAACTTTCAAAAATCGCCAAATTTGGAGAAAAGAAGAAAAGCAGTTACTTCCCCCTTTGTGCCAAAACCCTCATTTACATTTTAATTTGATCATCTGGGAGGAAAAAATTGCATCAACTGAATCCAGAATCACTCAAATCAACATAGCGTTCGATCGTGACACACTGATCTCTGCGCTTGTTCGACTGGCTGAAGGAGCCGTAAACATCAGCCGGTGGGTTTCTAAAAATAGCCCCGGGTTTTGTGTAGAGCACAATCTGCTTGGACTGCAAGTGAAATCCACATTAGTGTTGCTAGGCAGGAAGGAGAATTTCCAAGCGAGACCCCCTTGTCTCAAAGCTCGCCTGTGCTGTTGCTAGGCAACCCGGCACCATGGTCAATAATACAGTGGATGGAGGTACTCGCTGTTACTTTGTGTCGATTTTTCCTCTTTTTTTTTTTTCTTTCTTTTTTTTGCTCCTCTGACTGGAGAAAGCTCTGGGAACATTTTGTTTGTTTACTGCGGTGTTGTGAAAGATAAAGAGCGCCTGCCTGGACGACGTGAGATGTAACGTTAAGCATGTCCGACTGAGTTAAAATGAGACAAAAGGCTTCCTTTAAGGCAAAGACAAGAGGCAGACGATGCAAACAAGGAATGATTAAACCTATGCATATCGATAGTGTCAACTCTCTGGGAGCGCAATACAATTTCAAATGTCATTTCTGAGAATTTTCAAACTGAGGGGCCACAATGTTTGGTTTTAACCAATTCGACTGCTATCTTGGCCTGCACTTTATTTATGTTATATGTTCTGCAAATGGTTCTTCATTTATGAAATACTCTTCAGGAACTACAAGTGACACGCAAACTATGGATTCCTTTATCCAATGTTTTAGCGTCAGTAAGGGTCTGATTGCCTTGAGGAGCTCTTGAAAGTGTTTGGAGGTTGTCTCAGACACACACACACACACACACACTGTGTGTGTTTTGGAGGTGCCCGGGTCTCGGCACGTGTGACCTAACCTTGATCTCAGACTGGACAGAAGTATAAAGTGTCCGGTGTTCCCTCGGGATAGGTGGATGAAGGGAGTCACACTGGGCAGTCTGCCCCCTCTGTCCTTTTGCGCAGGTGCGCTGCTGGCTCTGCCCTGTGGAGCCAGCATTTATTATTTAAGCCATGCATGCCCCTCAATACTTCATACAACATCCAGGCTTTTTTTGGGGGGGAGGGGCAGCATGGGGAGGGACCTTATTGATGCTTTGATGGTTAGGTAATAGGTTGGAATGAAAGCGTCTGGTAAAGTCTGAAGTTAAAGGCCCACTGTGTAGCGTCTGATAGTGAAAAGCACATTGAATATTGAGTCATGTGTTATATGTTGTTGAGCTTGAATTCACATCGTTCCTATGTCATCTGTGATGATGGGATAAAATCACGACACAATGACACGGCTACCTCCTCACAAGTGGACCTACTTGATATGTAAATACTAATTATTATTTGTGGAACTCTTGAAGAAAACCATATCTTTTCATTTCATCTGACAAAAAAAATATGTGTATATGAATATACAGTGTTTAATTTCATATGGCTCCTTTAAAATTTTACACACTGGGCCTTTAGGATCTTAGTCATTTCCGAAAAGAAAACACTCAGATTGTATCCTGGAAGTGACAAAAGGGGGAGTCTATTATTTATATTTACCCATCCACCAGTCCGTGTGAAATATTCATCACCTTATTCTAAAAATAAGCTTTCTGGGAGAAAAGGTGACTAAAAATAAATCGCACTGGTGGGCACGAAGACTGTGCCAGTAGTCCAAGAGAAGGAGGAGGAGGAGTAGGGGGGGGGGGGAGGATGGGGGATGCCGTGAGTGGTAGCCCGCGAAGCTCCGCCCCCCGCTCATTATGCATGCAGTAACCAGGGAAACTGGAGGAGTCGCGCCAGAGCAGCCCATCACGACGCACTAGAAAAAGCGCTCGTACTCCGAGGCGGATAGTAAAGCGAGGCGAGAGGCGGGCGGCGTGTTGCGAACACAGAGCAGCGACGATGCAGCAGCAGCAGCAGCAGGAGGAGGCTGGACATTAGGATCGGCAGAGAAAAGTAAATCCCGAACCCGGAGAAGGAAAAAGAGAAAGAAGGGGGACAAAAGAAAAGAAAAAAAAATCGCGCTTTTGCTGCAGCTGTTCCAGATGTGGGGCGCGCCTCTGCCGAAGCAGCACAGCCGTGGTTTGGATGCGAGATGGAGACATAGGAGCGCAGTGAAGAAACTAGAGCCGGCGTTAGTGGGATAGGACAGGGAGCCGCTGCGAGCCCTCGGCGAGGAAGACAGAGGACGGGGCAAAATGGTACAAAACGTGGTTCTGGTGTTTCTCCGCAGGAGGCTGAGCCAGAGACCCAATGTGGAAGAGCTGGAGGGCAGGAACATCCTGAAACGTAAGTTTGAAAATGGCACTGGCCAACTGCACTGTTTGTGCTTTTTGCACAATTGGGGAAAAAAATATTTGTATATATTTAAATACATATTTTTCAACTGAATTTATATTCTTGTCTTATGAAAACAAATTTAAAAATGGGACAATGCGATGCATTAGTAATTGCATATATAAGCCAACGCAGTGCATTATTCAGCAGCTAGAGGATGCATGAGTGCACATTCCCTCAGTTCTCCCAAGACATGTTGCATCTGCTGGAAAAAACTGGACATCTAATGCGAAATGGACTTGATGTATTGCCATTTCATATTAATTTCAATGTTTGCAAATACAACCTGTTGAATTCCTTTCTTTGGTTTTCTCCACTTGCAACGTTCTAATTTGTCTGTTTCCCCATTATCTGTTTTCTCCAGAGAGAAATGACCAGACAGAGCAGGAGGAGCGGAGGGAGATAAAACAGCGGCTAAACAGAAAGGTATCACAATCACACAAACACACACACACACACGCTCTCTCTCTCTCTCACGCACACACACACACACCTGAGGAAATTGTTTGTACGGCAGGAACAGAGAGTAGATCAATGAAATTGTCACTGGGAAGGATGAACCAGTGGATGAACGCTTGCTTTATACAGAAAATAAAATCATCTAAAATACATATACACAAATAAACAGCCATCACAGCCATTCCAGCCATCTGAGTGTTGTTCCTTGTTGTTGTCGTGCTGCAGCTCAACCAGCGGCCCACAGTGGATGAGCTGCGGGACAGAAAGATTCTGATCCGCTTCAGTGACTACGTGGAGGTGGCCAAAGCTCAGGACTACGACAGGCGGGCGGACAAGCCGTGGACGCGGCTCTCGGCAGCTGACAAGGTGTGTGTCCGCGTTGGCCCCGTGACAAACCTCATCACCCCCCCCCAAACCTCACAAACCACACATACACACACACATTACATAACCTGTTACACTTCCTGAAACTCTTTGTGTCACAATCTGATCGTAAACACCCCTCTCCTCCTTGATCCTGACCAGTGTTGTTGGGATTACTCCATGAAAGTAATCCAACTACTGATTAAGCCTTAAAAAGTAATCTAATTTTTTACCTACTTTGTTTTATAAGTATTCAATTACTAATTACTTTCCTTCACATAATATACAACGAACCACAATAATCTTTGATTTAGACGAGATGAACTCAAAATAATGTTTGTATTTCCAGCTACAAATGCAATCGCTGTTTTTTTCTTTCGCCGCCGCCATGCTTGTTTTGGTGCGTCGTCGCATATCAATGATGTTGCATGCACGGCTGCATCATCAATCTGCGACATCGTTTTCGTTTGTTTTTCTAAATTTCAGACATTTTGTGAATAATAAGACATTTTTAGCTTGCATAATATTTCAGAAAAGTAATGGAATCGTTACTTGGTAAAGTAATTATGATATAATTACCAGTTTTGCCACAGTAATCCCGTTACATTACTTGGTTATTAAAAAAGTAGATTAATTACAGTGGTGGATTACTTAGTAATAGATCACTCGTCAACGCTGATCCTGACATGAACTGATGCTGGTCATGTGACCTGTCCCCCCAGGCTGCCATTCGGAAAGAGCTGAACGAGTTTAAAAGCACGGAGATGGAAGTACACGCCTCCAGCAAGCACCTAACGAGGTCAGTGGCCTGTCTGCATGTCGTGTGTTTTTTGGGGGGAGTGGGGGGTGATGGGGGATGGGGGAGGGGGACACATGCAGGCTCTATTCTGGGCGGCAGCGGGCTAAATTTAGCTCATCCAGCGGTTTCCACTCAGAGGGCTAAAGATAGATTGGCAGCGGGCGGGGGCGGAGGGGGGGATGGGGGAGGGGTGGTGCCGCCGCGAGAGGCCGCGCTCCTCCTCCTCCTCCTCCTCCTCCGTGGCTGCCGAGAGCCGATGATGGAGTGTCGCACTGTCCTTGGCTCAATGCATGCTGGGATTGGAGGGAGGGAGAAAGGGGACTCCGTTCTGCTCGGTGCTGTAACACTGACCCACAGGGACGCCTGGTCGGGACGTGCGCTAAAAATAGCCCTCCCAAACGTGATTAGACTCGGCAGGGACGGCAAAGGCACCTCCGATCTCACGTCGCGTCTGCCTGCTGTGTCTCTCCAGGTTCCACCGGCCGTGACGGGAAGCCAAGGGGAGTTTCTTCTGTGAAGAAACGCTGAGCTGGGGATAGGATCCCCCCCCCCCCTCCTCTCCTCGTGACGCAGCGACACCCTGCTCAGCCGCGACAGCTCTAAGAGCCCGAAGCTCCATTCTTTTGATGTTGAAATGCCTTCGGCGCATCTTTTCACGCTCTTCCGGCGTCACAGCAGCCGTGCGAGGGCGCCACGGAGAGGATGATGGGAATGTTTTTTTGGCGACAGTGTGTCCTGGAGACTACAAGTCGCCACCTGGATGAGGACTCCGATGGAGCTTCTGATTCTCCGTGCGAGAGCAGAAGTTTTTTTGTTTTGTTTTGTTTTTTAAACGAATCAATATTGCCATTCAGTCTGTTAGTTCTTTTGTACTATTTAATGGACCCTGATTGACAAGGCGGTTCGGGTGGATGTATCGGGAGGAGGAGGAGGAGGAGGAGGTTGTGCATGTGACCATCTTCACTTTTTCTTAGCTGATGAATAATGTGTCACTTGGACTGTGTAAGGACTGTACAGTCTGGGGAGGTGGTGAAGGCTTGGAGTTTGATATCAACTGTACATACAGTATGTCAATCTGAATGGGACTGTCGACATCCTCACTGAAAAGAGAAATACCTTTGTAAGCACTACTTGTCCTTCAAAATACAAGGTCTTTTTTAAGAATGGCTCACCTGGTTTTTTCACAGTGTTTTTATTTCAAGGTCGGACCGGGTGACAAATGTATTTAAAAACTACTGTATTCAACATTTTTAAATAGTCAGATTTACAATGCTCGAACCGACGTGGCAAAAAGTCAGCTTACTACGGAAAATATATTTCACGGAAGAAGAATAAATATTACACTTAAATAGACATTAAATAACATTCTCAGTTAAACAAACAGTAACAAGACGCATTAGGCAGAACCGGGAAAAACCTGGAACGAGGCGAACCAATTTTAAATGAAAGATTTGATGTGCTCCGTTGTGGTAAAACAACCTCGCATCAACTGTGGAAGCTTCACGTGGCTTTAGTCAAACTGAAAAGTCCGTCAGGGGAAGAACAAGGCATGCAGTCCCCTCTTCACACACTGGATCTCCCCCTCTTGCTGCAAAAGGGTGCAAAAACAAAAAGAAAGTCAGCAAAAAAACCTACATTCATACACACTCTTTAGTGTAATTGTCCTGTGTACAAGAGACGGACGGGGACATAAAAAAAAAAAAGCATAAGTGTTGAGGTGTGGTTAGTGCTGAAGAGCCAAATGTGTCGACTCCACTCACCATCTGAGTGAGGAGCCTGTCCTGGACTGACTTCATGTCTTTTCTTATCGCACACATCTGAAAGAGAGCGAGCAGTGCAGCACAGCACATAGAATGAGTCAGTGAGGACAAAAGGGGAACGAGCTGACAGACAAGGCAACGAGGTAAGCAGAACACCGCCGCGTCCAGTCCAGTCAGCCAAAAAAATGACCCAAGCGACAGACTGGCAGGTGCAGGCGATGTTTTTCCACAGAGAAAACGTAAAAAAAAAACAAACTGTGACTTGTCTCTATTTCGGGCCGGTGTAACGAGACAGTTAGCGAGAGGCGCGGCTTTAGGGCTGCGGCGCGAGGCGAGGCGCATATTAGATGTGAGCTGTGAAGTGGAAGCTGGAGGACCCGACCTGTGATGTGAACAGGCTCTCCTCGTACTGCAAGTTGTGGCACACGCTGCTCTTGAGGGCCTTCTTCAGGAGGTCGTGTCTGCAGGACAAGAGAACAAAAAGGGCCGACGTGAAGGGAGAACTCACTGTGCCGCAGGTTCAGAGCAGAAACACTGACTCAGAATCAGTGATGGGCAATGGCGCACAACACATTTCCCAATTACTGTATAAAACAAATAAAATCAGTAAATGATTAAAAGCAAATATAAAAAAAAATGTATATAATTAACATGTTTAATAAAATACAACAAAAAAGTGTGCCATTATCAGAAGAGTGAAATGCTCTTCAGGACAACACTGTTCAAGGCGGCCGCTGACACAGAGCCAGTTTTCTTAAGTTCTCTTACGAAGTCAACAGCAACCGCCTTTTGCTACCAGCACAAGCAGTATCTGGCTAGACAGTGCACCAGAAACATGTTCCATTAAAAGTCCTGGCCAAACGTCTGGTAAGTTGTGTTACAGGGATAGGCCTCAGGAAAAAAAGTGTCTATTTTCCACTTTATCTACTTTTGATCTCTGCTGAAAAAAAATGACTGTGTTTTTTTATATAAATAAAACAGTCCCAGCCTGTAGTTTTGGATGCATTAGTGTGTGACTGAAGGGTATCAAGACAAGCAATGTCTTGATACTGTTCCTGCAAACACACTCAGTCAGAAATTTTACCTCCTGTTTTCTTGCTCTTGATAAGTGTGGAACGTCACACTCTGCTTTTTCCAGGATGTCTGCGTCAGAGAAACCCAAGCACCAGTAATAAGTGTGGGTCCAATTAAAAAAAAGTGACGGTATTTTTCAAATGAATACATTTCCAGAGACAGTATGAAAGTGAGAGGACAGCAAGACGTATGAAGAGGCAGTGATGTACGCTCAGATCTTTCTCCATGTCCTTCAGCACAGTGTCATTATGTTCCAGTTTGTGAATCTCATCCTGAAGGAGCACCAGAACCTTTTCAAGGCTCTGGGTCCTGCACAGAGAGGAGGCTGTTAGACAGTCAAGTGAAGTGAAAACTGACAAAAAAAAACAACAACAAGTGTTTACCAATCTGGGGACAAAACAGTAGTTACATAAAACAAATACTGCGAGAGAATATTGTGAATATAACCAGTGTTGCCACAGACAAAACACCACAGCAGGTGGATTGTATCCTTGTTGTCACTGCAACACAATGCCTACAATTGTGTCTTCTAACAAGTTTAGCAACAGAAAGGCAACAACATGCATCACTGAATATTAATTCCTTAAAGTAGATGCAAGTGGCAAGAGGACAGGAAAGCAACCGACCTGTACTTGGTGAGTTCCGTGTTGAGGGTGGAAACGTGTTGCTGCATGGTCTTCAGGGACTGCTTGTTGTAAACCTCCATCATCTTACAACGGTTCTGAAGGTGAATGAGAACAACGTCATGGTTCATTAAGAGCCACTGGCTTGCCATCATGAAAGAAAAACTGAACGGAGATAAAAATCTGACGTTGTATCAAACACAAAGGTGATTTTTGGCTACGTTCTTACAGCCACGTAATGGACAATTCAGATTGTTTTTAAAAGAAATACCAAGTCTGGTGTGTTCCGTGACACTAAAACGTATGTATGTGTGTGTGTATTCGCACGCCATGGTGACTAGTTCCATACTTGTGCGTGCTCTCACCTCAAACTTCTTCTTCATCCCTGAGCTGAACTGCTGGCACAGATTACTTTCCTTCGCAGCAAGGTCAGGAGTTTCCAGACACTCGCTCATGTCCGCATCACCGTCCAACTCGGCCTCCCATTGGCCAGAGCTGGTGTGTGAGGAAGACATCACCTGGGTGACTTCGGTGCCGGCACACACCTCAGTCACTAAAAACAAGTGGAAAAAAAAGCAAGGTGCGTAAAATGAACTTTTCTCCACAGGTGCATTTGGAAAAGTTTCCTCAAGACAGAATTCCAAGGTGATGTATTTAATAATGGTAATGCGTCTTACAGGCCTTAAACAAGCGCCTCGGTTTAATCACAGGGGAACGCTGCCCTCTCATCTTGCTTCTTTTCTGCTCTTTCTTTTCACTCTCAGAATCACTGGACGTGGAAATATGTCGTTTGCGACTGGGTCCTGTAACAAGCAGCAACCTTTTCAGACACTTTCAACTGCAGCGACTGCCACAAGTTTATCTTCTGAGTTTGCTAATTGGTTTACGTGGTACACATATTTATGTTATTGAGAAAATGCAATATTTTGTATTGTACCTGACATTGGAGGCCCAGACACCTGAACCGCTCCATCTGAAGGGGGAGATTTCTGACACAAATACAGAGAAAAGTGTTAATTTCTTCTGAGGACCAAACTAACGCAAAGTCGCAGCATCAGTTCAAGGCCAGCACAACCTCGTTTGCTCTGGCCAGGGCGGAGACGTCCGTCGCGGAGCTCCCAGAGACGGGCGAGCGGATGGAGGATAGGCTCAGCGACACCTGAGTCGCCGAGGACGGCGAACTACAATCACGCGGGCTGCTGAGGTCGGTGCGTCCCTCGGGGAACGGACGGCGTGATGTCAGGAGCGGGGGGGGCTTCTCCACGGTCGAGGTCAGGAGAGGCACAATACGCCGAGCAGATCGAGGCGGCGAGGGCCGAGGCTGATGGACTGGAAACATCTGGAAACAAATCAAAAAAGAGAGGCTGGAACGGCGAGAGAAACTGATGTCACAGTAATTAAGAAGTAGGGCAGCTGGTTACATATTCACCGTGTCTGCGATAGATGGGAGTGTAAAACGATCAGAGCGTTTCCTAAAATGCCCTGCGAGGAACTGATGATGTGCTGTGAGGATACATTATGTTCCAAATGGACCAAATGGAGTAATTGGGACCCATTTTCAATATAACATTTTCATACCATATTTCAACTAATGATGTGTAATTTCAACATGACCTCCTTAATTACATGAGTCACATTTATGGGACTAAAAACAGGCTCACAGACTGATTTCACTGACCCAATTTAAAATGACTTAGTTTGACAAAAAGTAATCTTCACTAATGAAGAAGTTTTAAATGATTGTTGCCTACCTCTTTACTAGCCCTTAACCCCCCCCCAACATTTTCCCAGCTGCTCTGGGAATTTCAACCAGCCTTGCCTGGATCACAAACCTAGTTCCCTGCATTCTAGGTTAGACTTCGTGAAGGGCCTCGGTGATCTAATAACCACCACCTCACTGTCAGTGTGACATCCAACACATGTTAACGTGTGCAAAGACGTCAAGCCTACTGCAGCTCCCTTGGACAAGAACTCTGGCACGCACACTTGAAAATTTTAAAGATATTCTAGGCAGAGCTGCAACTAACGATTATTTTTGTTGTCGACTGATCTATTGATTATTTTTTTGATTAGTCGATTAGTCACGACTATCTTCTATAGCTTCACTCTCTATTTTGGACTTCTGTTTAACCATATTTTTCAACGTAAAATCCCATAGGTATATTAATTCACAATTTAAAGGTTATATGCAATGGTTACCAGTTAAATTAATAAAATTAATTTAATAAATCAGTTCTTACAACTTAAATATCGAATTAATATGCACTAAACAACACAGTTGATAAGTGAAAGAATGTTACAATTCGGTATAACCGCTAGTATTGACAGGGGCCGTAAGTACGCATTTACGTAAGTGAACTATTGTTCGCTAAGCAAGCTTGTTCCTTGATTTTCCGACGTGCGAAAAATGTATTATGTACTTATGTCGTAGGCTGATAATTAATTAACAAATAGGCATGTCATTTAAAAAAAAAAAAAAAAAATGTATTTCGTTATTTGTCAACTCCAGGTACAGATGAGCACGTAGCACCCGGAGTGTAATTTTATCATTCAGCAATTTACAATAACAATAACACGACGCGTCGACGCTTCAATTTTCGCGTCTACAAATGTATGTTGTTGACGTAATCGATCACGTCAACTAATCGTTGCAGCCCAGGGTCCTGCACGGAGGTAAAGGGGAAGTATGGAGGATTGTTTTAAGATCCAGTGTCTAATTTCACCTTTGACCTCGGGCCCACGCAAGAACACAAGAGCTGAGTAAGGTGTCAGAGAGGTGCTGCTTTACCTCTGCTCTATCAGCTCTGACTGGAATTTGACCTCTGGGGGTGAGTGAGGGAAGGCTCAGGTTGGAAGAGGCCGTCCGAGTCTTGGATGGGCTGTGCTTCTTCTCTGCAGCCAAGAAGGACGTGGGCTTGAAGCTCTCTCTGCAGCTGAGCGCAGAGCGAGGGCTGGGCAGCGGCCGGGTGGGAGAGGGGACGTCTTGGCGGGTCAGTTTGGGGGAGGCAGAAAGTGGGGATCCCCCCGGGGTGAGGAGAGCGGAGCAGGTCAGCGCTAAGGCTGGGGCTGACCTCTCCGCAGCTGCCGGGGTCAAAAATAAGCACAGATGTTCACGCAGCTGGCTTCAGATGTTGGACAGAGAGGAGGAGGTCAATGTACACATGCTTTCGTACATAACAATTTACATTAAGAGCCAAAGAGAGCAACAGGGTCATTTATGTAAAGCCTCTTTACGAAGGCAGTGATCAGGAAAATACAATGAGAAGCGGATGTACATTCAGAAGGTTCATTAAAGGCTCAAACACAATCAATTCATTTTTGTTGTGAATGTCCCCCATGCACGTCTGACATATGTTTTTGTCCTCTGTGGGATTATTTGGGACTTTATTAATATTTACTGATGATGCTCTTCTTAGGTATCAAAACATAACAGCATTCATTTGTTACTTCTGCACTTGTTATGTAAAGATTAAAGACTGTGAATGACTGAATTTGCTTTATTAATAATAATAATAATAATAATAATAATAATAATAATAATAATGATAATAATACCGTGATTCAATCTATTATCTGATAAACATTAGCTTCAGTCAAATGAGTGAAATGACAGTCGTTGGACACTGGAGTTGTTGAGAGACTCTCCAGACTTACATCTCATCTTCTCCATGAAAGGAGAGGCCAGATATGAAGAGGTCTGGCCATGAGCCCAGGCATCCCTCAACATGCTCTTTTGTTCTTTTGCGGGGGGGACGTTTCCCTGGTTTGACTTTGAAACTTCAGGGACCATTTTGCCCTGAGTGTGTGGTGGAAAAACAGAAAGATACAAAAAACAATTTAAGCCCACAGAGAAAAGAAATTACGAGTAAACTATTCGGCACAATGTGCAATCACATTGTACTTTCATCACTAGAATAACTTGCAATTAATTTCACAATATTCCTTTCTACTTTGAAACAATTAAAAAAATAAAAATAAACACTCTATAAACTCAACCAGAAACGATGGACTTCATGTTCATTAATAAAAATTGGAAAACATTTAATCAGCTTCATTTACAAGCTGCATCAGAGACAAACCTACTACGACTTTGTCCCTTACCCACCTTTACTTTAGATGTCTTATTCAAATCGGATTCATCATTGCTGTCCAGCTTCCTGCAGGTGTTTGCTGACTGTACAGAGGTGGTGATTTTTATCTTGACAGCTGGAACCACTGGACACAACTTTTCATTTCCCCCCTGCAAAACACAGATAATAATGATCTGGAACATTTACATGCTAATGTTCATTAATGTGCTGTCTGTTTTTTTTTGTTGTTGTTTTTTTTAATTAAAAAAATAAAATTAATATGCTTGTCCCATTACACAGATATTACAATAATAAATTTCACTTTAAAGTAAGAGTATGTGCACCAGGGGTCACCAACATGGTGCCTCTGGGCACCAGGTAGCCCACAAAGACTGTTTGAAAAATCTCAGAAATTAAATTGTATTATTATTAATAATAATAACAATAATAATAATAATTACAATAGTAATAATGACTGATAAAGTTTGTTTTTACAGTAGAGCGTAGCAAACTGGTTGACCTTCATATGACTCTCAGGTTCAAAAAGGTTGGTGACCCCTGATGTACATATACTCTTACTTAACATGTGCCAGCATTCAGACGCAGCATAACATGGGTCAGATTGGCAGCGCAGCCATTCAGTTGATCTACCTTTGAAGAATGTTGCTGCTTTGACTCAATTCTGCTGCTCTCTGGTTTGATGGAGCTTTTGGTCGGTTGTTTCCTGGGGGAATTTTTCTTGCTGGCTTGTCCGACCTCATGCCTTTTCTCCACCTTCATGTGAGAGCAGTGGAAAAGTAGAGCCATTTGAAGATAAAGACTACACATATTTAATCAATATATAGCAATTCCAAAAGCCTATTAAATGTTTGGGCTCAAAAGTGAATATGCAACATTTGCATTTTTTTAAATGAAAGATAAAAGTATATAGTGGAGTATTTGCCTTAGACAGAGGCACCGTTTCTAATTCTGAGAGGCTGCCGTCAGTATCCAGCTCCTTGTAGTTCTTCCTGGTGATGGCTGCAGCTCTTCGGGGCCTCCTGCCGGCCGCATGTGGCAAGGCGGGCTCCGTTGGTTGTTTCACACAAGGATTCTATAAATTGAACCGCAACGACACGTTGTGGCTAACTGTGGTATTGCATGCAAGGTGAAGGAACAGTTACAACACACACGGATCCACAAAGTAATAGTTTAAAAATCACAATATAAAAGCTGATTTACCATTTTGGGTTTAGCACTGGTCTTCTCAGGTTTCTTAGACGTTGTGTGTAAGTGTGAGGATGCATCTGCAAAGACAATATTGATAATACTATTAGGCACATGGAAATATTCAAATACATAAAACAAACGTTTGGTTACAGTGAAATTAGGTACACGAGGTATGAGGTGAAACGGCTTTGGGCCTGGCTGGGGCGCGTCTGGAATATTTTATAATTCTGGATTTGGCTCCTCTTCCTGTCTCTCTTAGCCAGCTGACGTCCGTCGCTTCAGTGTCTGTGTCGCTGAAGAGATGCTTGTTTACATGCCGCTTCTCCTACAACCCACCAAGACATTGGATTTTAATTTCAGAGAGTCTCTATCACAAGTTTGAATATTTATTGAGAAGCACTTTTCCCATTTGAAATGTTTATCTATATTTGTATGAACATACATGCCTTAAATGTGACAAAGTAATGCAAACAAAATGCTATGAAACAATAAGGTCATTATACTTTGCACACAGCTCGTCCCTTCTTTGAAGAGTTAAGTGGAACTGAGATGTCATGGATGCCGCTGTCAATAAAATGCCATGAAATGAGACATCAATATTTGTTGGATTATTATTTTCAATTGCAATTTTTTTGCAAAATGAATGAATTACCCAGTCTCAACGTCCATACCTACCTTGATGACAAAGAAGAAGTGTTTGCAATGGTCTTAACTTTTTTCTAAAGGGGAGCAAAAACAGACTTGGATCTATAAATACGCGGTAGCAATGTGATGTATATCTAAGCAAAAGGAATGATAAATCAATTGTTTTTCACCCCACTACTTGTGTTGACTGAAACTGGACTCTTTCTGTACAACAAAAACAGACATTAGTTATTTTTCAGGAAACTTTCACAACTGATTGGTTGTGACAGTTCAAGTTATACAGGATTATATTTTCGTTCACAACAATTCACACAACCTTTGATTTGAAAATCCTGTTTCGGCTACGTTTTGACATTTCCTCCAGTTCTGAGGCCCAGATACGTTGTTCTAAGCAAAAAAGCAAAGTGACAGTCAGTAGATTACGTAAACACTATTCTCTTTAATAGTAGGAATAAAGACATGATAGCCACAACAAAATGTTTACTTACTTTAGTGGTCGATGCCCAGCCCAAATTGAAAACTGGCCTGTCACAAAAACATGACCGTTAACAGGCAACAGGCGATGCAGTTGTGTTTGCCGTCAACAGCACAACACGCAACTGAAAAGCATTGTTATTACTGTATAGTGTGTTCACCTTGTGGCAAAAGACTGATTCCAGGCTTGGGGAGCAGTTTCTTTACCCGAGTTCTCATAGCGGCTTGAGATAAACTTTACCATGTTGCCAGCAAGTTCTGCATCCCTCTAAAAAAAAAGAAACAATGTTAGAAAAGTGTATCACAAAATGTAATATCTTGAAGTTTCTTTGAGCTGCTTTATTTACCTTCTCTTTGCTTGAAAGGTCCTGATTAGCTCTTGCCTTCACTCCAGGTGACTTGTTCTCCTGCAGAGCTTTGGATGCCGGAGCTTTAGGAGCACTGACAAGACAACCGTCCTCTTCCTTTGGCGTCCGGCTTCTACTCCTCCTTCTAACTGGGACATTTTCCTTTGTCTGCTTCTCTTTGGATGTATGTGTGATGGGAGCGTCTTTAGCTTTCACGATGATATTTGAATTTTTCCTCAGTGAAAATGGCTCCTCTTGCAAAGGACTTTGCTGTTTGCGATCGAGGAACTGCTGCAAGCGCTGAGTGAGCTCACTGTGAGCCTGCTTATTGCTGATCACCGCTGAGGCTGATTTGCTCAAAGACTGACATTGCTGCAGTGACAAATTTGAACGAGGTGGATCTAAAGGAAGAAAATAATGCAATTCAACCAAACTTGCAAGTGAAAAATACCTTCTGTGCCATCTCTGAGGTGGCAAAACAACTTTTTGCATACCTGGTTTTGGGTGAGAACTGATTTTCTGTGTTGGCATCACTTGCATTTCAGAAACTGACAGTTTGTGATGGCTGGAAGGAAGATTCAAACAAAACAAACAAGTTTAGCTTCACGGCATAGTGACAAATAAAAGCTGGAACACCAATTAGTTACAGTGATAAAAATTCATTTCACCTACACGTTTCTCCAGGTCATAGTTTGAGTGCCAGGCACAAAGTCAAACTCTATAAGTGAAAAAACAACAGAAATAAGCAGTGGAATAATACCGCTGGACCAACTCAATAGTTGTAATAGTCATAAGTTGTCAAAGCAGCACACTACCTGGAGACTCTTCTCTTCCTGGTGCAGCAACAACCAGATTTAATCTGTCCTGCTCTGGTTTGTTCTGTCGGAACAAACAGTAGAAGGACAAATGTAACACAGAACTAAAAAAAAGCATCTATCCTATTACAGCCTTACATTAACTGTGTAGTCCACCTTGTATGGCCTGCATTAAGTTTTGTTCAAACCTTGTCTGCGGTGCCAATGGTTATTGGGCAGTTAGGCACTGTAACCTTCGTGCGGTGCGGTTCGCCTCTTTCATTACATGCGGAAACCATTTGCAGAGCCGGCTTCCCGCTGCCTTTGCCTGAAGCATTTACAAGAGGGAAAAACATAACACGGTGTCATGTCAGTGTTTGTCTCTTAGCTCAAGTACTCGGCTGTCCATAAGAAAAATGAATAAGAGCTTTGTAAGCACTGCTGCAAAAAATGCGGTGTGTTCATTCATCCTGTTTTTCTGGTTGGTTTGGAGCAATTCTGTCGCAGCACATTGAAGCTACTGGTAACAGAAAATTACTGATTGCAGCATAAATGGGACTGAAAACTGAACTGAAACTGAGTGACTCACTGGTTCACATGAGCTAAATATTAACAAAAAATAAAGGATGCACTAAATTTTTTTAAGTGCGTTTTAATAATGCAGTGTTGCAATACAAACTTTTACACAGCATTACAATAAATAATTTAAAAAAACAATTGTTCTCACCAGCACTAGGCTCACTTCCTGAAGTGTTTCTGATGACGATGACCGACTCTGACATTCTCATCTTTGCAGGTGTCAACATCTGGGTGAAAAATCACCTTAAATATCAGTACATTTATAGTGTGTTCAGCAAAGTTGGGCATTTCACACATTAAGATGAATTATAAAACACATCAAATCAACCAAATACAATTTTCTTGACCCTCAATTCTAAAGGTAGATTTTTTTAGATTTAGCTTTAATCATTGAGGAAAAAAGCACAATCATGGGGAGACCAAGAGAGTTTTTACAGTAAAGTCAGTGAGTTAAACACATGAGCTACATTTATTATTTCATTTTACCTGTACAGGTAAAGACTGGGCAGGCAATACGTTTTTTTCACTGTGGCCAGGAGACAGCTGACTCTCTGGAACGACCTGCATTAAAATACACAACACAATATGCAGTAAACATCGAGACGCATGGCATTCGGCCTTGCTAGTGATATTCTCACAACTGACCATTTAAAATGAGGTTGTGGGATATACAATATAAAATGGATTACCTGAGAACTGTTCTCTTCTGAGAGAATTTTAACTGTAGTTTTAACTGTGCTTGTCTTTCCAACAAAGTCCTGCCGGCAACAAATGTTTCTGAATAATTAATCTAATGAAGAATATTTGCCTTAAGTGTGTGGGGGAATTAGGTTTATGCTGCCTTACTGTATTTTTCCTCTGTCCAAAGACACTAGAGGCAGCCTGCTGGATGTTCAGGGTGGGGCTGAAGTACAAAGTCAGACTTGAGCCTTCCACTTCTCCCACAACCACGACTTCTGACAGGTTCAGCCGCAGCACGTGTCTCTTGCATTCCTCTGGAGAAATTAAAGGGTTTTTGGAAGTAAAGGGCTGAGAGTGTTTTAAAAAAAAAACACACACAAAAAACCAGAGCGCTCCTTATATTCTAACAACCTTTGACAGCATAGCACTGAACTTCATTTTCAGTGATGCATATCGTTTCCCACTTGCTCTCCTACAACAAGGGAAAACCACACAAGAGAGACTTCGTTAATTATTTAAATAATGCATTTTTTTTTTTTTTTATCATTTAAAAACGATTTGTTGTACCTGCACTTCTTCACCAGGCAAAGAGAAGTAGAAGGAGATGCTGTGGCTTCCAAGGTTGAAGTCAACCCAAAATTCTTTCAGGTTCTCATCCACGGGCTTCAACAGCTAAAGCAGAAAACCACAACACGGTTAGAACTTCTGTTGTCAAAGTTGTAGGTAGGGGACAATCATCTTTAACACAATACCAGCAATTTAACACTTGCTAATGAAAAAAGTGTATATTGGTAAAATAACTGCACTATGAGCATAGGAGTTTTTAGTATTATATAGTATTATAGAGTATTATATATTATATATATATTTATTTTGTTTGACCAAAACAAACTAAGCTAATACTGACCTCATACCGATCCAGACAGGCCTCCAGACAAGGGTATGAATGCACTCTACAGTACAAAGGGAACAATGTCAATCCAAAAGCCGCAATTAAAAGTGAATCCCACATTTGCTTTGTTGTTATTTAAATATTACGAGCATTTATTAAATTGAACAAAATTACCCCACAAGTACAATTCAACAATATTTTCTAGAAAAGGTAAATTTTGAGGTGTTTTGAGGTGTGCTATGAATGTTGTCATACCTCCTTCTGCCACCCTGCATCTCATTGACAAAGTTTAAAAACTCGCGACAATCCTAAAATGAAAGAATTTTAAAAAAAAGAAAGAATAATTACGCGTTCCAGGAGTGAAGCTGCTGACTTGTCAATATAGATGAGATGTGGCTATGATACACTTGGATTAATTTGAAGAAAAACATTACCGTCTCAAAGTCAGAGTCCTTTATCTTGATGAAAGCATTGCTCACAGGCCCCGAGCTGAACCATTTATCGGCTAATTGCTTTCTCTGATCAGAAGTGTTAATTCTGCAGAATGCTTCAATCATTGCTGTCTGAAAGTCATAATCTGACACAAACAAAAACAGTCATTGTCATCTTGTCTCTATATAAAATAAATCACTCTGCAAAGAAGCTTACCACCACAGTCCAAAATGTGACGCGCCATCTTAACCCTGTAAAAACAAACAAACAAACAAAAATATTTCAAATTCTGAAAGTATAAAAGTAGATAAAAAATGTGAAGCTAACATGACATACTGGATATCTGAGGCTTCTTGCGATGTCGCCATCTTCATATTTTTTTTAAGATTTGCTGGCATTTTACCCAGAATGAAGTTTAATTTACGGAGAGCCTGTACAAATATCAACAGTTTGTTAAAACATTGAAGGCAAACAATATAAATGATCAAATATATCATAATAAACATCGCTTTTAACCTCTTTTTGTATCAGGATGTAAATTCCGGGTTCAACTACTAAACGAGCAATGGGGTAGAAGAAGAGCTTTGTGATTTGGTCTGTTCCTGTAAAAAACAACACAAAAAGCCATTGTTTTTTGGCACCGAACTTAATCTCAGATAAAGCCCAAGCAACACTTCATTTATAAAAAGATAGACAAAATGTTTATCTGAAAATGTCTTACTTAAGAAAAATCTCTTCCAGAATGTTTCAATTTTGAATAAAGATAAATATGTGAAGATAATACACAGTCATTTGGTGCGTATATTGTTTTCAAAGTTTGTTAGATTTAAAAGTTATTCAACTATCAAAATAAGCCAATATGAAAATAAATCAAGATACAGCAGAACACAAATAAAGTAGACATGCACCTGCTTTGCAAGACTCATGAACCACCTGAAAGACAGGAGAAGACAAATTTTAATTGTACAAGAAAGAGTAGCACACTTTCAGGAACTTTTCAGAAATATGTGCTTGTTCAAAACAAAACAAAACAAAAAACTCACCATTAGTGTATCAAAGAAACACTCGGAAAGTCTTAACAAGGTCACATCCCACCGTGGGCCACACGCCTCCCACAGCTGTCTGCAGTTGTCAAACCACTGCACCATGTGCACAATAACAGGATCCATTAACATCTATCTGAAGGTGCTAGACAGCCTCTTAGGATCTATACTTATCATTTTGGCCAGGCCCTGGGCTATAACTCCAGGCAGACCCTGGCAGCCACGAGGGAGCTTCAGGTTACTCCCAAACTTATGCAGGACGGCGAGACCTAAATTTGCAGACATGCCATCTCTCTGGAGTAAACTCTTTAACACAGACAGAGATACAATTAAGCAATACGGGGTGACTGAGGAATGTCGGTAAGCTTGCAAGATTACAACTTACTCTGTTAATGAATTGATCCAGTTTTGTGAGAAACTGTTGGGAACAGTTTATGGGCGTCGATTCAGGTTTGTCCCCCTCCAAGTATTCATGCAGGGATTGGACATTGCCAGTCTTCAGCACCTCATCAATGACGCTCTCCAGCTGCACACGAATAAGCATAAAAGTCCTCTTGATTATTATGGATAAACTGATTATTTACATATCAGGTTACAAGTTTACTGATAGCCTGACCTGAGTGTCCTTGCCCTGGGCCATCCCTCCTGGTAGTTAAAACCTTTGTTTATCCAAAGGATTGACTTCTGTTGTCACGAAAATGACTACATTAGAAGACAATGTGCAGTGTGTCAAAAGCTACGAAATACATTTGTCAACATTCACATAACGAGAGTTAATTTGACTGTTTTGTCACACTTGCTGTGTTTTCAACTAGTTAATCCAAATTAATCAATGGCAACTGTAATTCGAGGTCAGCTAAACGGTGGGTAACTGAACAGTTATCAGTTAGCCAGTCAGATGTAAGCTTCATGCAACGCATTACATTACACTGTATTTACTCTAGACACCAACCAAACAAGCTGAACGAGGTTGATCATCTCCTTCAATACCCCAAGACCTTCTCAAGTTAGCTAAACGGACGTTAGCATAATGTCAGTTTCTAGATTACCTCAACTAACTGCTTCAAGTTTCGTTTGCCGGCTAAATGACGTTAGCTTAACGTGAAAAAAAAATAAGAAAATAAGATAAAAAAATATTCCTATTTTGCTGAAATTGTAGTTGTGACGTTCCGTACTGTACTATGTGCAAACCCGTCACTCACAAAAAAAACGGCGCGAAACCGCGCAAGCTCATTACATCGTTTCCTAATCAGGTGTCCAAGGCAGGTCCGTCATTGATAAGGGTCCCCTTGGAATCGCATGGTTACAGAATTCTGCTACTGTGAATAATCTGCCCCACAATGATAATCACACTAATTAAATTCGGAACTTGAAATGAATATGCCTTAAATAATTTTGTTACTTTATAATTAGGATTTTACATGTTCTTTCCTTTATTTCTTTCTGTTTCTTTTCTTTGCTTAATTTTGTTTTTGTTGATTTGTTTAATTTGCCTGTCTTTTAATATTTGCATTGTTGGTTTGAAAGATATACTGTCACTGTTGATCCGGTGATCCATATGTGTTTTTATTTGTTTGTCTCGAGATTTTGAGTTATTCATCAGTAAGAGGTTACAACACTGTAATTAATCCTATTCTAATCATTTGTAGGCTTCTTCTCATGGTTCCTCGAGATTACTCTATTAAAAATACATTTTATTCAAATAAAGGTGCATATGCAAGGTCAAGTCATTGTGCTTTATTGTTTAACAGACAAACATATTTTTGTGCCATATAAAAAAAGCATCCCCAATGTTTCACAAAATGTGAGTAAACACGTGTAAAAGATGAATATATATGTCTCAAAAGTGCAAACTATACAGAGGACTCAATCGACAGATAAAACTTCTTTATTGTGTTAACCTGATATCTATATGTGATACCACACTTATAACCTGGACATTTATTTGTATTTTCTCGATTTCGACAATATACTTTAAAAGCCTCATTGACTTCAGATTTTTAAATATTAGTGCAGTTTTTATACAAAAAAAACAAGAAAATACAATAATTCTGTGCAATTGTGAAAAATATTAACGGTGAAGTTAATGTTGGCATTGGGTAAAAGTGCACTAGTGTTTTGCTGGTTTGTCACGTGAGGGAACAGTCAATGTCTGGATAATCTATTGGCACAAGTCAAGCAAGTAAAGAAGTGCCAGTCAGTCTTGATCAGCTGATAAGCTTAAAGTGACCCTACATGAAATGCACCATACTATCCTCACATTCTTTTGGCACGGGAAATTTGTAGTTATGGCAAACCAATTTATAGTTCTGGCCGTTGTTGTTGTCCCAATATTCAGCTCCGCAGGCTTTGTAGCGGATGGCGAACTGCAACACGGCTCCTGGCTGCAGGTATGGGGGAACGGGCAGGTGAAAGCGAAATGTGTCACAACTCAATTCTCCATCCTCCCAGGTCTTCGACATGGTGGACACCCAAGAGGCCTTCGCTTCCGTGCAGCTCTTCCACTCTGTGAATGTGTAGCGTGCCGTGACGTCTTTGTTAAAGTCCAAATTGATAACATGGGTGATTCCAATGACACCCAACTCAAAACACAAGACCCTTTCCAAGCACACTTTGCAGTCACGGAGACGACGCAGGAATCCAGGCTGGTCACCAGGCTGTTGGGAAAAGACCGGCTTCATATAGGGCAGAGATATCTCCAGATGCCTTCCATCTGCCAACTCTGCACCCATTAGCAAGCGAAAGGTGACATGGTGCGGTATAAAGGGATCTTCACCAGCTTTGAAAACCTTGATGTCCTCCAGGTCCACCCCTAAAGAGTCCACAAAACGCACACCGACATTCCTACACTGCTTCTTCTTCTTCGTCGTCATCTGCGTGGCCGTGGGCAGAGAGCGCGAGCGCTGTCTGATGATGGGTTTCGGAGCCGGTTCATAAGAGGGACTTTGATGAAGCTCCTTTGCCTTTGGAGGGGGGGCTCTGAGGCTCGGTGGTCGGATGCGAACTGGCTGCTTCACTGCACAGGGCTGGTCATCTCGGAGCATCTCGGTCAGGTTTATTGTCATGCAGGGTCTTTGGGGAGTGCTGGAGCTGGACACATGGTCTTTAGGTCCGGTGGAAGGAATTCTCTCATGACCGATGAACCAACCTGTGTCCATGTTTCCAGAGCCGCTGACTCCCTCTCCTGTGGAAAAGATCACGTTGGTACTTTTACACGGCGACTTCCCGAAACCCAGATGAGCTGCAACAGCAAGAAGTGGGCGTGTGCGTCGACGCGTACGTGACAGAATGCGTCTCACCCAATAACATAGTTTCTACCTCATTGATGAAAACAGTATGAAGCCTACTACGAGTTGGTGCTACATCATACGTGCCGTTTTCTTACCGGGTGCGTAGTAGAACGTCCGAGAAAATCACAGCGTGTAGCACGAGTTCGCTCAGTCATTTATAAAAAATAATAAAAAAAAAAAAAAAAAAAATAAAAAGGGAGAGAAAAAAAAGGCAAAACTCTGTGCTGCCTCGCGGTTGTCATGCAACACGAAGTACATCCAGCACTTCTGTCTGACACTGACGAGCTCTCCCCGTGAAGATCTACTGACATGTACGCAGATGACAGGAAGTGAGAAGCGCAGGACGCACGATGTTGCGAAAAGTTGCATGCTGGGAGATTGATGCGTGCGTCTCAAACAGGCCCGTCAGCTCCCTTTTCGCTCCACTTCGCTCCCCGGCGCCGTGTCAAAACGATCCCTGACCTGTACTTTCGTCCAGATGTGTATTTCAACGCGTTCTCGCGTGTCGTGAAGCGACGCCGAATGCGCACTTACTACATGTCCCAAAATGCACCGCGCATGCCCAAACTCGACGCAAGCAGCGAGCCAGGGAGCCAGCAGGTAAACAAACCTGACTGGGAAGCCAAGCTAACAAAGCGTATGCGCCGTTTGCACCGTCTTGCATTTTTGATGGCGAAGACAGTGACAGCCGAGAACAACATGGGTTTTCTCACACGGATTATTTAAGCATTTAAAAAAAAAAAAAGAAAAAAAGGGACGTATATCTCCGAATAGCTGTCAGGGACGAGACGAGGGACGATTTGATCCTGCAGCGGGAAACGACCGTGTGCATGATGCATTGCAGCACTTTTTGCAAAATCAGTTGTTTTAGTCATATTCTGAGAATAGAGCATCTAATCCGAGATGTCGGTTCGGTTCTTTAGCTAGCGGACCGATCGATCGTGCTGGACTCCGAGCAGCATCCTGTCCTCTCGGGCGACCTGCATCATGGGGCCCATCATGCAGGAGCGCACCACATCCACGACACTGAAATGCGTCGTATCCAAAGAGAAGATTCGCGTCAAAACTAGCGAAAATAACGAAATGGTAACCAGGTAGGCCTCGTTTGCACGCAACATCACAACGATCCTGTCTCGTCTTGTGTTGACATTCAATTGGGGCAAAAAAATAATAATTTATTCCGTAGCACAAAGAAGGGAAACAAGATGAAGAAAAGTGGCAGCCAGATAAAAAATGGACTTCCGGGACCAGGTCAGGAAAAGGACACAGTGACAGCAGTGCAGAAGGTGAGTGAATGACGTCCTTCTGCATTATAAATGGGGAATGCTTGAGTATCAGTGTCATTTTACTAAATAGATTTAAAGGGACACAGTGACATGAGGCACAGACAAGCTGCATGTATGTACGTTCCAGGATATATTATCAGCTAAACAGTGTCCTGACTTATTGTTTTTCCAGGCTGTGCAGTCCAAAAGCTGCAGGATGAAATCTGGCACTTCACGGAACACGAGCAAACTCTCCAGGTATGTGTGAGTGTGACTGTGCTTGCAGGCTTCTCTAATATTTAGATTCAGATGCACTAAATCCCCAAATCCCCAGCAGCTTTTTAACTCATCTCTCTCTCTCTCTCTCTCTCTCTCTCTCTCTCTCTCTCTCTCTCTCTCTGCAGCCCCGAAGAAGATATGAAGCCGCAGCTTCGCAAGCACTTGTCTGTCTACACAAAAGAGGAGAAACGTGAAAATCAGCGCCTGTCAAAATGTAGCAACGAGCTGCAACCGAACCGCGGAGGAATGGGGAAGAATCGCCGCGCCCTCTCCCTGCCCCTCTCTCCCATATCGGGGCTGCGGCACATGTCTCCGCACCCCCTGGCGCTGTCCACCGGCCCGTCGCCTGAGGCGCTCCAGCAGCACTACAACCAAAAGGATATTGATACGGACAGCGCCAGCGACCTGTCCGACTCGGAGAGGCTGCCCGTGTTGCCCTCTCCGTGCACGCCGTGCACGCCGCCCCACCTCAACCTTCGCGCCGAGGTCATCAACAGCAATGACTTTCCCCCGGACTTCCCAGGGCCGCGTGGGGGCGCGGAGGACGAGGACGAGAATGAGAAACCCAGCTTCAGCTATCAAGATTTCCTCCCTCCTCCTTTCAACAGCTGGAGCCTGCGGCAGCTGGCGCTCTTCTTGCACACGGAGGGCCGCGGCGCGCCCCGACCCAAACCTGTGGGCCCCATGGAGAAGTACCTGGAGAGGCTTCTGCAGCTGGAGTGGCTCCAGATCCAAACGGTGCAAGCGGAATGCAGCCGCCCGCCCGGGAGCCGCCCGAGGCCCCAGGGGTTCCCCTCCGCCACCACCGCTCACCCGCCCAGGCCTCACACGGCTCCCTCGTCCCGCCTCAACTCACCGAAGGGGCTGCGGCAGAGCCAGCGGGGTTTCCCTTTTGCGCCTGTCAACAACCCCCCGTCGCCTGCCTCGGCCCAGCACCAGCACCAGCACTCACGCTTCCCAGTTTGCCCACACTGCCACATTCGCTACCCACTGTGTAACGGAAGCTGCTCTGCCTACGCCTACCAGCGCCACTCTCGGCTCAGCCCACTGCTGGAGCGCAGAGCCAGGCCCGGCGTGCCGGTGAAGAGGAGCAGCAGTGAGACAAGAGCTGCCTCGACGGAGGGCAGGAGCCTAGGAGGGCAAGGTGGCGGCAGTGGAGGGGGAGGAGCAGGAGGAGCCCAAACCCCCGTTAGCCCCTCGGCGGCCAGGAGTCACCTGAGGCACATGCAGGCTGTCGGCAACGCCCGCAAGCAAACCCCAGAGTCTGCAAGTAACCCCAACAGCAGGGTTCAGGTGAGGAAAAGCCGCATTAGAGCCAACTCTGAGACAGACGTCAAAAAGGAGTCGGGTGCCTGTAAAGCAGCCGGATCGGAGAAACGCCTCCTAGCCGCAAGCAAGCGAGAAGTCCTCCCCTCCAAGAAGGCGGAGAAGGACTGGCAGAGGGCAGAGGGAGGAGCTCAGGCCTCCAAACCTGCCCTGAAGAGAGCTGCCAGGGAGCCGCAGTCCCTCTCCAAAACGCCGCCCGGTAACAAGCAGATCGGTAAAAACAAAAACGTGCACTTTGTTGCAAAGTAACCCCTGCCCACAGACTTCCAATATAGTGCTTTACTTAGTGGTAACTCTGGCGCAGGAGCTTAAATCTATGCTTGCCGTCTGTGTAATGTAATACTAACATGTCGTAACTTCTGCAGCAACCTAATCCAGTCAGTCAGCCTTCCGAAGGTAAGAGATGCACTAACAATAGAACACTCTGTCCATTGCATAATAGTAACCGGTAGATATAAAAATAACCCCGTGATTTCCATGCATAACAGTACAATTTAATAGAACGGAGTAGTTTCTGTACATATGTATTTCATTTAAATAGACAGTGAACACGCAGTCTTGATGTCGGACTGACATCACGACTCGAAACCACAGTAGGATCCTAACAGCTAAAGCTTCAGTGTAAACTGTCTCGCTGCTGCCATCCATCAGTGTGCTACCAGTGTTGACGTAGGCGTTTAAATAAGCATCTGTCGCTCCACCCAGAATTTTTCAGTAGAAGTAGCCCATCGTGACGTCAGATGCAATTCATCGCGACTGAGAATCCAACAAAAAAACAAATAACCGCCTTTAAAACAACGGAATGCTACTGCTCACTTAACTTTTTCCTCTTATACTCAGTTGAAAACAGTGCAAGACAATGTATTTAATGTTTTATTTTTGTGTATTTGTTTTGTAAATATTTGCTCATCATTTCATTCGTTTCCAGACACCCTTCAAGTTTGGTCAGTGGCAACAAAAAGTAATATGGTCCTTGTGGAGGTTTTTCCTATTTATCCATCCAGATTGTTTCAGCGCAAGTTAAGATTGGACTTCTAAGTCTTTCGAAAATGTTATGAGGCACTTTTACATCACAAAGTAATATACAAACAGAGCAGACTTACTGTCATATTAATTAGGCAAAGCAACACGGGCACGTGCAGTTGTTTTTTTTTTTTTCTTGCAGTAAAGTTTGGCACTGATTTGGCAGGTTGCCAAAGCCACTGCAGCTGCAATCAATTGAAATGTTGGCAGAAACCGACAGTCGAAGCGATCGCAACCATGCTTTGTGTGTTGGCTGAGAGACCTGAAAGGCTCGAAAGGATTTCAGCTCCACTTGTGTTCAGTACAGGTTGTCCAAAAACCCTATGGTTGTGCAAACCAGCTGCAGCACCACCTGTCCAGGAGGCCAGCTTCTGGCCATCATCCAGAGGTTTGATCTGGACGTCAGGTCCAGGTAGGTAGTGAAATCAATTTGACATACTTCTAAACTATAAAGGCAACGAAAAAAAATCTTCAGCCAACATACCAGTCTGATGCTTTTATAGTTGCACATAAAAGCAACGGCATAAAGACTTTATTTTACTCCTCATACATTAATTGCATTTAGGCTTGCATTACATGGCCTATGGCAGGAAGCTTTACGACTGATTCGGTTTAGTATTTGAGGCCTAACATTGATGCATAAATAGAGAAAGCCTGATGGGCTCATAGTACCAATCATATGGATGAAATGTTTTGGATGTGGATGAGCAGGAAGGAGTCACCCACACTGAATAGGAATGTATCAAAAATATGAATTTGGGCTTTTTTCCATAATGTCTGCAGCCTTTTATTTTTGACAGTATTCCATCTATTGGAATCAGGTTTGTACATTTTTTTAATTGAATACAACCAGAATGTTTATTTGTGTGTGTGCGTGTGTTGGTGTGTGTGTTTAAGTTGGAATGCCTCTGTTTGTCCCATTGTTTTTTGTTTTTTTACTTGAAGCAGCCGTTTATCTTTCTTTGATGTTTCGTGTTGGTGAACGCGCAATCAGCCGAAGATGCTTCGGCTGGAAAAGGTGGAGAGCTGTAATGAGTGGTGGCGTGCAGCAGCAATGTAATTTTGTTTCATATGCATTGTGTGCTATGTTACAATTTTGGTTTACAAGGGCTTTTCACGTTTGAATTGCTTGAACTGTAGTCTAGGACAAAATAAATATTGTATTTTGCAAAGCGTTGAGCTGTTTCTGAAGACTAATGTTTGCTACAAATGTAAATGCATATTTTTCCAGATTTTATATACCATTGTTCATGAGTTGTCCTTTTGTTTACATCATCATGCACAAAAAGAATATATTTAGTAAGAGAGCTGAATGTAGATGTCTACTGTGCACATATCATTGTACTCCACTGCTTACTTGAAGTCTTTAGAACACTGTTTACAAACGAGTCTCTTCTCTGTTTGTGACTTTCCATTTGAGTCATGGAAACATTGCATCAATGTAGATAGTGAACTGTTCTCCAAATGTACTTCCTTACTCTCCCTGTCATGTATTAAAGCCATAGGAAAGGGGGCCAGTAGGGGCAGCGTTGCTGTAAATGTGTACATGATGTTGACATGCACGCAAAGAAAACTGTGGTATGTATTTTTGTTGAATGCAAGTATTTGTAAGGCATAGAAATAAATGTTTTGCACTGAAGAGACATTAAACTTTTTGTCATCTTTCTTGAGTCCATTACTCCACTAAACACCAAATACTCCATTAATACTCACGCCATTACTGACATTTATATTTGCTAATCCATGCAACTGTTCCAGGTGTGTGGTATTGTTGCAGACTATCCCAGCTGTCAAGGGGTGAATGAAGGTGAGTTACTTCCAGCAGGATGAGTTCACAACAGGGCCACGCCCTTATACTACTTTTTTAAATAACGGAGTAATGTAATGGGATTACTGTGGCAAAACTGGTAATTATATCATAATGACATAAGTATATCATTTTTACTTTTTAGTAATGAGTCCATTACTTTTCCAAAATACAAGCTAAAAATGTCTTATTATCCACAAAATGTTTTTAGAAAAACAACCGAAAACGACATTGCAGATTATTTTACTATGGGCTGTGCAACAGGCACCAATGCTGTGAAATGTGCAGTTTGTGTTCAGAGAGCAAACATTCATTCATGTTAAGAGGACAGAGGCAATATTTGCAATTGCAAAATTTTGCACTTTAATAAAGTTCATTCCAAATCACTGAGCAATTGTTACTTTATATATATTTTTTACAACTAAAGTAATTAGTAATAAGTAATTGGATTACTTTTATGGAGGAATCCGAACAACCCCGAGGGCCACACAGAAAGACAAACATCCATTCACATTCCACACTCACATTCATACCTATGGACAACTTAAAAGTTGGCATTTAGCCTAATTAGCATGCCTTTGGACTGTGGGATGAATCCATAGTATCTGAAGAGAACATACGCAGACACACAGACTTCATGCACACTCCACACAGATTTCTTTTCTTCCTCTGTTATTTCAAACATTGAGGATGATTAAATGGATAAGAAACTGTCACCAGAGCGTCCATACACGCCAAAGTGATTAGTAAATGTGTGATAACTCATTCTTTTGTCAACCGCCCCTGTTGCTGAAACACTGTTTATGCATTCAGCCGTTCCTCCACGGGAATGATGCTTTGACCATGTTGCATATTTGAATTCAAACCCAGACCTGGGCAACTGATTATAATTTACACAAATTCTAAGACTTGGTGCGCTTGGCATCACGTCCTCTTCTGGCCCGGAAATGGTTTCAGAAGCCACCGAAGCTGCCTTTCCCTGTCATTCACACAGCCTGCAGCAGAAAGGACAGGAATACGCACAGCGGTTAGTGATAAAAAATAAGTATGAGAAAAAAAGTCAAAAAAGTACACCTGAATGTGATCAGTCAGATTGATGATTTGGCCTCCTCTCCACCGCTGCCCCACCTCTCCATTCCAAGCAGTGCTGGGTTACCTAAGTGTGTGTTGGCAGTGCAACTTGAGCCTCCAAAGGTTTCCAGGCTGATGTCCTCCCTGTAGACAGGCCCATCGTTCCACATGAGATCATAGCCACCCACCCGTTTCTCCTTGCCAGTCAGCCTTTTGAGGGAAGGCAAGTTGTTAAAATGCAATGTGAATGTGGCAGCTCTCATCTGCTGATTATTTCTGCGAAGGCTGCCGACAATACTTTTCAGGGATATTCCTTTGTACCGAGTCACATTTTCCACAAAATGGAAAAAAATACAATGCATTCTGTTAGGAAAAGAAAACGTGAACAGCCCCTCACGCCTTTACCTCCCCTCCATATCGACCACGTTCAGCGTGTCCTCCAGCAAGCGGCACTTCATTTCGTAATCCTCCTGACTGCTGGCCGTGTGTGACGGGGAGGCATTAATCTCAATCAGCCACCTGCACAGAGATGGAAGGTGATGACAACAGACATTTACCCAACCTCGGGGCCTGCCTTGGGCCCAATGTAGTAATTATTCAGACAGTGAAACGGGCCCCAGAAAGTTGGCAAATGTGTCAATGTTGGCATATGGGAGGGGCACTGTGGACGGCACGTACTCAACGCAACAAGAGCCCACCTGTCAAGCTCTGAAGGTTGCCTGGACAGATTTATGAGTCTGTCATTAATTCACAACTGATTTACTGATTTGTTTTTAAATATCTGGGTAGACAGACCTAATGCCCCATCTGCTTGTCTGTGCACGCGCTGCTGTGTTCCTGTGAGGCATGCAAGGACGAGTGCATGTCTACTTGCAAAAAAAAAGAAAGAGAGAATGCCTATCAAATTAGTGCCCAAGGCAACATCTGGCTTTAAAGTGACCTCAAACAGAAATGGGACACACAACACATATTTACAGCAGCAGTATGGAGTGCATTAAAGTTTACAGCCGTGGAATCATGCCACGCATAATATCACATCTTGTTAGACATGGTATTTTCGACACCTGGAAGTACACCTAACCAACATTGAAACATTTTCCTAACTCATGGATTTATTCCACATATCCATGTAGTTGTGCACAGAAAATGTTTGGAAAGTGAAAAACCTAGATGCTGATTGATGAACATCTAATCCATTGAATTCAAAGATCATCTTTAATATTATCTTTTTTTTTAAATTATTATTATTACTACCAAGCGTGTTAGTGAGAGTCTGCCTCTGGTTTCTACAATGCGGTGAGCTACAACGTGTCCCATTCCCATGTTTTCTTTGCTGCACCTAAAGAGAAAATGTTGTCCAGCTCTAAGAAAGAAAAGCTATCGCAGCAACTAGTCTCATTTGTCTCATTGGCTTCTGTAGAATTTTCAGAGATGTCACTTCCTGCTTCAGTTGCAGCAAGAGCTGTGATTGGTTATGTAACACTGGCCCTGGAAGAAAACGCTTTCTTTCAAAACTGGTCAAGATGGATACGCAGCATTTTTGAAGTCTTAGCAATTCAGCCGTGTTGCGAGACATGTAGTGTGCAGCCTGCGGCAATATGCATTTTGTCTGCAGAAAAAGAATCATCCCAAACATGTTACAACATTTTTTAAAACGTCCCAGAAACATGATCTCTCTGATCCAGGATCAGATTTAGTATTACAAGAGTCTAAGGAGACGTTAATGACAACCTTGACTGCTTAATCAAAGGTGCTCTTGCTCTGACTTACACTACTTACTAGTTCATTGCATTTCATTCATTTTCCTTTGTTTCATTACAAACGAAAATGAATACATTTCAAATGGCAATAACCCAAATTAATTTGTTGTTTATCAACATAAACACGTAAGCACTCACGGCTTGAGGTTCTGATCCAGCAGGATGTCGTAGCCATACAGCTCAAAACAGTGTTTGTCGTTTATAATTATCTTCTGTACACTCTGTAGAGTGCAGATGAATATGTTGTCCATCTCTTTGAACAGGTTTTCCACCCTCTGTCTTCCGTGTTTTGCCGTCAGATACGTTCGGAGCTTCTGCATCTGCCACTTGCACCCCTTTGAGGAAATAAAAGAGCAATTCCAAAAAATGAAGAGATTAACATTGCAACGAATGGACAGTGTTTTAAAGAATGATAGAAATAAAAAAGAACAGCACTTTTGTTTTGAAGTTCTTCAGCTACACACCTTTTCCGGATCGTAGTCTGGGGCTGTTTTCTGAACTGCAACATTAGTGAGGTGCATATCTGAGATGAGGTGTTGAGAAAAAAGAAAATTGGTGACTCGCATGATGTCATCACAGTCTCCACAAACTAAATAGCCTCAAAAAAAATAGACAGAACTATTTTAACCCTTAAAATCGCATTACTGTTTCATTACACAAAAGCTGAAGTTGGCCAGAAGTGCCCAAATCACTAAGAAACAAAATCCATCAGTGTTACACATTTACACAATTATTACAATAGGGGGGAAAAAAAGGATACATATGTCATCAATGGTGCTGAGGGAGAAACGGGTGTTTGAGAAGCGGGCAAAGCCGTCTCGATACAGCCAGGCCTTCAGTGGGGCGTACTGAAACACACAGACAGTGTGATTCACTCATAGTGCCAGAGTTAGACTGTGTTTTCAAAACTGTGTCGTTTGGACTTTCACACATACAGACTGGACCAGCACGTAGACTCTCAGATCAAATTTTTTGCCTGCAAAGAGAAAAAAGGGAAATCACTTTGGCATGCAGTTATTGTACATTACTGTGCATTCAGCTCAAGAGCATCTGTGCATCACCATTAATTAGATAGGGATTCTCTATGTAGCGCTGGACCACGTAGCTCTCCACTTGAGCCGCATCCTTCTGCTCATCTGAAAAGGCGCCGTCGTGCTAAAACGAGACGTCGTCATTGTGAATACATATCTGAAAGGTGCCGACAACCTCTGGCAGATGAGAGAATTCACAGTACCTTCTTCCAGTCCATGATGTCTTTCAGTTTTCTGAACAGAAAAATGCCCTTGCCTTGGGATTTTGCTGCCTACGTCCGACATGAAAATGTGCACGTTAGTTCCCACTGGAAATCCAAATCACAGCAACATCAAATCGCTGCAGTTGAATTCCTGCTGGAAAAAAAAAAAACTAACTCACGGGCTTCATGATCCAGGTGCTGCCGGGGGTTCTTTTGAACTCCTCCACAAAGATGTGATATTCACTAGGTAGAGTGAAAGTGCGCGGGAAAAAGTCACATTTAGCCGCCTCCGAACGGCCTGCATCCCTTTCCAGGTTTTTCCGCAGTCGTTTGAGGTTTTTCACTGTGAGGTTTTTCCGAGTGAGCTGAAAGGTGAAAAAAACAAAACAAAACACAACCGCATGGATTTATAGTCCAGCGAGCTGGTGACAGCCGCCTTGTGTTTGCATGGTCACAGTTCATTACCCCAAGGCTTTTCCAACTGAACCCGGCTCACCTCATAATTGTTGTGAAAGTGGTTTATCCTGACGTGCTCCTCCATGTAGGAGTGATCAAAATACTTCCTAAGCCAGGCCCCATCACACCAGTTGAAGTCCCACTCTCCATCGCTGTCAAGGAGAGAGAGAGAGAGAGAGAGAGAGAGAGAGAGAGAGAGAGAGAGAGAGAGAGAGAGAGAGAGGAGAGAATAGCTGACAGATTGACAGGCGGAAGACCTTACCAGTCTGCCGAAGACCCACTCACTCTTTGACCTCCACCCAGCCTGGCCTTTGCCGCAACACATCAGCGATGGTGTTGATGAGCCCACACCTGTAACGCACACACCGCCCCTCCCTGAGGACGATGATGGAACATCCTCTGAGTCAGTGGGCGGGATATGTAATCAAGGCTAACTGATAATTTCAAACGTCGACTCACCGCTCCTCAGTTTTGACGTGGTCACCTGTGCCTCTGTGTGCAGCCACCTGCAGGGGTAGAGAAAAGGAACAGACAACTGTGGCAACAGGCCGCAACTCCGGCTATCTGCGGATATCAGCGGATCTTACCTCTTTCGATGTGGAGGTGCCAGCGGGATCGTCAGGCTGTGAACTCATGACCCCAAACCTGCGACGAGGTCACAGAGATCTGTAGCCTTGGCAGTATTGCAGAACACTAAATAAAAGAAGGGTGAGCAGAAATATGGATGGGAACTCACAGATGTCCAAATGATTCACTGTTTGTCATAACCCTAAAACTGTTGGCGGGCGAAGGGGGTCAGAAATAAACCTTCATATTATCATCATGCTTCATGATGCACAGAGTGTCTCTAAGCACTTGCGTTCAGTGCAAACAGCCAGGCAGTTCCTCTTGTTTCTGGGTGACTGAGCTTGTCCTGTTCATTGCCTTTGGTCCATGAATTGAGTTTGTATACACATTTGTCCCCCTTTGCACTGGACAAGTTTAGTTAGATTTGTTCAGACATTTAGGTCGGTTTTTTTTAACTTGCGAAAACTACTGCAATTCTTTAATGTTGTTCAGGTATGTCGAACATAAAAGCAAACAGAACTGACTCCTTTGATTTTCATGATTCCACTTTTCTCCCTCGTCATCGGTGACGTTTAACATTGCTTTGTTTTCTGTTCATGTTCTTCATTCTTGCCATACTGCACCTGTTTTATTTTCCATCCTGGATTTCAGTGGAGCAGCCCGACAAGAAAGAGCTCCAGATGAGAGCATTCCACGGATTTATCATCATGCTAAAAGTGTGTTGTTGTAACCTCTACATGTTCTGAAGGAGACTAAAACAAGGCGAGCTCAGTGGGTAGACACAACACCCAGCCTCACTACACCTCAATAACCTGGTAGTGGTATCAGTGAATCAACTGTGGTGAAGCAAGCAAAAATAAGGATGGGATTTTCTCATTTCAAACAGGCTAAAAACACATAGTAAAGTACTATGGTAGTGAATATGGTACATATCTTCAATGGAATTCTTTCTTATATAGAAAACTAGAGATTTTTAAGCCGCACAGACATGCTTCCTATTAAAATATTCAAACATTAAAACTCAAGTGTCATTATCATTAACCTAAGAAAAAAATGAATAATTTCAAAACTACACATGGGAAGGATTAATACTGTGAAGAAAATGTATGATTGACTGCATTGTGTTGACTTTAAATATTATCCCCTCACAAACATGAACTGTAGTTTGTATATACAGTACATGACTAAAATGACTAAAGTGTCTCGACTGCTACTTTTCAGGACCAACGGTCGTCATGGGTCCTTCGAATCAGGCTGTCTGTTTTTAAATGTCAGGCTAACCGAGTCCAAGTGCACAGTTCCATAAATAATGTTCACGTTTTTGTCAGTTCTGCGTTTCTGTGTTGTATGAGCTTCTGACAAAGTTGAGCTCAGTGAAGGGTTAAGACGGTCTCTGTGTTTACCTGTCCAAGGCCGCGTCGTCTTCGTCTGAGTTTACGTGTAACCTGCTCCTTGTGCATGCCCTTCGTAGACACTTATAGCCGAGAAGTTCGCTGCTAGCCAGCAGCGTTTGCCACCCGTTGTCATGGCAACTACGGTGTCGTCGCAGACACTGTTAAAGAGGAAATGCAGATGTCGTTCCATAGTTCAACAATAACCTTTAACGTGTCGCTCAACACCCACCACCACCACACACGTATGCCATGATAAATTTTGCAATACTATGGAGAGTTTATCCTCATATGATACTACTCTGTTATGCCATTTATTTACTTATTTTTGCCGCTTTTGATTTTTTTTAAACATTTTTTTCTTTTTTTAGAGGAGCATTTTAAAAGTCAGTAATTGTCACGTATGTGGTTTGAAAGTCGCAGTGAGGACAACTACGAAATACGAATTACTAAATAGGGAAAACGCCCATGAAATGCAAAAAGTCAATTTCCCACCGTCGTCCTCACCATCGTACTACCAAATGACCACTTGGTGGCACTAAAAGGGCGTATAATAAAACAGTTCAGTCTCCTCACTTGGTGGATTTGAATTGAATGTTTCCTTTTGTAGATTGTAGATCCAGTCTAATTATTAACGTTGTATTCATAGAGACACGTGTATCCAGCCGTCCAATATGTTCAATCCCCATGACTACAACCAAAAAGCTCAATAGGCTTCCAGTCAGTTAATTTATCTCTAATTGAACTTAATCCACTGCTTTCTTTGAGACATAAGCCGATGTTTAATTCATATGTATTACTTTTTCCAGTCTATGTGTAATATCCATCCTTAAAGTAACTGTGGTTGTTCAGTGCAGGTAGAAAAAAATTCTAAATACAAACGGTGTCAGCGCTCCTTAGTCCACAATGCATGTTGACACAAACCTGTCTGGACCTTGTCAGTCTGGCTATGTCACATTTCCGTGCACAGGTAAATAAACAAGAAGGTTTGTTTTCTTGTGGCCACATGTGCCACTTCCATTTATTTTTCTGTCTCAGGGACTGACCTGCTGGTCAGTCAAACAATCAACCGAGAGGATAAATGTGAAAAGATCTTAATTGAAAAGTGTAGGTATTGTTATCAACATGGGCACAAGTAATTATTTTCTATAGGGTAGTATTTTTGTTTGTCTTGGTATTTATCACAACGGCGACCAAGTTCCAGAGACATGCATGTTCAAAGCAGTTGATAGAAGCATCACACATATAACTGCACATCAGTACTGCTTTATTAAGCTTTTCTACAGCTTTGATGAAAGCTACATTCATGTGTTAATCGCCCATAAATATTTCCAACACCCCAGGGTCAGTCACACATCATTTTTCATGATGGCTAATTGGAAAGAACAGGAAAATAACTGTAGCAAGCGATGAGACTCTGGATTTTGAGCCATCTGTAACGAATCAATTGGCCAGACACTCAAGTGACATCACGCCTGCCAAAATCCACTTGAGGACAAAGAGGATGAGCGTTAAAATGCGAAGACAAGTCAGGTTCTTTTTTTCTTTTAAGACAATCTGATCATCTAAGCCAGACGTTTTCATTTCTCACATGCACATACTAAGGCCCACTCAGATTTTTCTCATTTTAAGTAAAGAACATTTCTACTTTCATTTCCTTTGAAATACAAACCAATGTGTTTGTGAAATTACAGCATAATCCAAAATTAACAGTTCTTCCAAATTCAGTTTCAGTCCATAAATCCCTTTTTTTAAGAAAACTGCTTTGGATCTAAAATGTACATTTTTATCTTTTGTTTTTCTTTAAATCCATTAAACTTTAAAAAAAAAAAAAAATCTTAATATCTTTCTATTTCTATTACCAAAATTCTTACAGGATTTTTTGTCCTGGTGGGCCAACCCATGGGATTCATTTCAGACTTGGTTTTTAAATGTAACTTTAAGTGTTTATTTTTCTTTGAAAAGCTCTCTTCAGTGGGCTCAGGTCAACTATGTAGGTTTGATCTGCCCGAGGACATAAATCTGCAAATCTACAAACACATGGGCACTGTGACAGCATGCCAGCAGTTCACGCACCTTCTTGACTCACTGATTTAAAAAATGAAAAATGAAAGAAGATTCCATATGTAAATCTAAGTAAATGAAAAATCAAGGGTTGCAGAGCCACCACTTAAATCCGTCCTGACCACTGACCCATAAGAAAGTGTGAAGCCATTTCAGCATTTCAACAGGCGTACATATCTACATACTCTGCAGACACCCCCACCCTCCTGTTGCCTCATAGTGCTCCAGAGGTATCTATACACATCCCCAGGCTAGTACATTTAGCAAAAATATCAGAGGAGGCCACAAAAGGCTGGACAAAGGCACAGCCAGGATCTTTCTTAAATCCTTGACATGCCCACTTGTCTGCCCGTTAAACCTCCACTCAACTCTGGTTTCCCACAGCACAAACAGCTTTGACCAACAAAACACAAGCAGATGTGAGCGTACAGAAGGGGAATAGATAATTGCAGTATAATTCCATATGCCTGAGGTAAAGCGAGGAGAAACCTATTGAGGTAAAAACAAAAACTAAGAAAAAAAACAGCAATCTGGATGAACAGGCCGAATTTAGCATAGTGCAATCGCAATAAAAGGAAAACATCCCTCTTCTTAGCAGTTCCAAACCATGTGTCCAGAGAATTTACCAGACTATAATTTTTTGGCGGCCTTTAAACAAACCAAATAAATTCATTGGGCTGCAGGGAAGTCAGCTAACACTGTTGGTAAATATGTTTTTCAGGAAATCACAGCTGTATTTTGCCTCCAGAGTTCTGGTTGGTGAAAGAGGAGTATGGTCCTCATTTATTTGATATTTATCTCTTTTTTTCAGCTTGAGGTTTGTGCTTGAGAATTGGAGTGAATTACAAAACCCCAGTCTTGGGAATTTGGATGGGAACAGCAGGGCATAATCAAGGTTTCTTCCGTTGCAAAGTGCTCATCATAAATAAACAGAGGCAGAATGTACTGGATCAGTGATGAACCCCGCCCGCCCGTACCCTGAACATAATGTGTGTATTGTAATGCCGTCTTTTGTGTGCTCTGTTGTATGTGTATTGTCATATTTAAATATTTAAATGTGGGCTTTTTCTACTGTTTCCAGAAAGCTTAAATGAACACGGAAATCGGAGAAGATAACTGCACAAAATCTGGCCAGATTGCTGACGTTCCTCCTGTTCCAGCCCTCAACAATGGGTTTGTGTTTGGAAATAACGATCACCACACATGACAGTACAAGCTAAAAGGAAATCCGAATTGGAACAGAAGCAAAGTAGACCAAGATTTGTATCCGTAGCAGCAAGCTGAGATAAACCTCAGGTGCACCTTTCTTAATCCCCCGCTGGACTTGGTTCAGTTTGTGTCTCATTCAGATTTCTAAGAGTTCTCGCAAATTCCACTATCACGCCATGCAGACTGTGGGTTTGTTTTGTTCGGTAAAGGCAAACATTCACAAAGAGAAACAATGCCATCATATCAGTGTTATGACTTGATTTGTACCATTAAACTATGGAGAGACAAGACAGTACACGATGGCCCTGGGGCTGAACTTCCTTTGTGCTTTTTTCTTTCTTTTTTTTAAACACATTGTACTGCAATCAATCACTGGCACAACCTAAATCAGACATTATAAGCCAGCTGACATTTTGTCATTCAGTCACAATCAGTTGAGAAGATCTCCCATTTTAAACCATTTAAGTGCTTCTTAGTTAAACCCTGGGGACACGTCTTGCAGTGTGACCATCAGGTCTGATGTGTAATACACGGTACTAAAATTCCACAGTTGCAGCCACCGTAAAACATGTGTGCTTGATAGTTGGTTTGTTTTTTTTTAAAAAAAAAAAAAAAAGATTGAATGATTTGTCTTAATGATAAATGATTAATCTTCACGCATCTGTTGTTTTATTGTAGGCACAAACTGCACCCAGGATCAACTTGGAAAGTGATTGTTTCCAGATGGGTGTTAGGACATTAAAATTCACTCCTCAGCACCCCTCTCTGGACCCTCTCCCAAATGGCTCAAAAAGACATGAACAAACAAAAAACTGGTTTCTAAAGAGGTCGTGGCTTCAGTTCTGAGATGTGTAAAAAACAAAACAAAACACAAATATTTCATATGGTCAGAAGAATTGTCAGTTTAGCACAGATACTTGCGCTAACATATAAGACCACCTTAAATTCATTCATTTATCAATTCAACCAGAAAACGAGCCATTGGCAAAGGGTGATCTGGTCATGAAGGCAGCAACACACATCACAAAGTTTAAAAAAACAAACAAACAAAAAAACAAACATCCAGACAGATTATAAATAATTTCCAGATACGCTGAAAATGATGGCCAGAGTCCCTCATGTGTCACAGCAGAAGCAACATCTGCTATCAATGGAAGTATGAATGAATCAGTCAAGGAATTCATCAATCAATCAATCAATCAATCAATCAGTAACTAACTAAATAAATTAATATGAGCTCCGACACTGGAAGTGATCACCATTAATGCAATGGCTACAGGCCACATTCCAGCAGGGTTATTACTGAGTGAGATGTTTGCGTGCACTTTTAATTACGTGTTATAGTTCTTACATAAGTCAATGACACCATCCATGAAGGTAAAGTGAAAATACAAACGTAACCAACAAAGCCAGAAACAATCGTGTACATTGCAAGCCGCCGGAGTTGCATATTAATTAGCCCATTTTGTCTGTCATGCGTCAACTGTAACCGGAGCGCCGAGTGTTCTGTTGCAGATTTTGCACAGAAGTGGGTGGTACAGCATGGGAGGGCGGGCACACACGCACACCGTGGAAAAAAACATCGTATCACAATCTCTCCTCTTACTTTTACCTCAGTGGGTTTTTTTTTTTTAGGGATCCGCGGAGGAGCATCGCGCACAGAGGCGCGAGACCTCGGAGACGAGTTGGAGAGCCGAGCGCGTAAAAGGCACACAGCCGAAGGTGAAGGGGCCGATTCGCAGTGAGATTTATAAAAGGCACCGTGCGACAAACTGTCATCGCACCCGTCATGTGACGCGTCAAGAGGGGATGTGCTGCACGTGGACGTCTGCGCCTAAGTCAATGGATCGTGTCTGTTACGTGATGGGAGATTAACGTGACGAGTGCGCCGCAGCCAACCTCGGGCTATGATTCTTATTGGGATTGTTTGACATGGCAAGAGTACTATCAGTCATGCTTTTCAACGTGCTGGGATTGCTTCTCCTGCAAGGTAAGTGAAGGTTACTGGTTGCATTAGTCGGATATTAGTAGAATTTTTCCATAAGTAAGTCAGGAAGAAGTCCAGAAAGCTTTTGTCGTATCACTTTACGTTTTTTTTTGTTTTTTGTTTTTTAGGGGAAATTCTGCCACTTAATGGTTACAATTGGTTATTTATCTTCCTTTCTTTCTTTCTTTGTTTTTGGCAACCTTAAGGTGCTTTTAGTGCTTTGCTCGCACCTGAGTTCAACCCACGAGGTCTCCCAGGCCCTCGCAGGGTATCTGGCCCTGAGGGCCCTGCAGGTTCTCAGATGTCAGGGGCCACGGAGGCAAAGTCCAGGCCGAAGCGCTGCACCTGTTATTCCTACAAAGACAAAGAGTGTGTCTACTACTGCCACTTGGATATCATCTGGATCAACACTCCTGAGTAAGATATATTTCTGCTCTTGTCCGCAGTTGCCCTGTCACGCACGCATCTTCAGACTTGCACGGCGTGGTTATCTATCTTTTGTACGCGGGGAGCGCAGGGGAAAGGCAATAACTCTGTGACAGACATCTGGCCTCCTTGTGCCAAAAAAAAAGGTGGAGTTGTGCAGTGAAGTCAGTGTATTGTGGAGCGGGTCACGCCCTGAAGATGCGGACGGCTGTCACGTTTCAAGTGATGGCAAGCCCAGCAGAAAGTTATGTGTTATGCCAGGTAACTCGTTGACATGAAGCGGATAGAGCAGCAGCGGACTTTGTTCTTAAATTTTTAGCCTGGTTCTTCAACCTAATTGTCTGCTTTTTCACTTTTTCAAACTCTCAGTTGCTCGACTCAGGCTTTACAATTACAGCTAGGACTGTAACAGCTCTTGGCTCCTTTCAGTGGGGATGAATTCATTCCTGCGCAAGTGCAATTTTGCCAGTATGAAAGCAATTTCTACACAAAGAGCAATCAGAAACAGGCTGCATATTTAAAATTTGCACGCATGTCTCGACTGAGCTAAAGCATAGAACACAAAACTGAATCTGTAAAGTTTGCTGAATAAGTGCCAGCATTGTCGAGAAAAAAAAAAAAAAAAAGGCTTTCATGGCATTTTCTCTGTTCACTGTTGCTAAATTATTTTTTGGTGCAAATTTCGTGAAAATCCACCATAGGTATAGTTGCACTATAGGTATATTTGCACTATAGGTATATTTGCAATTAATGCTTATTTGTTATAATGGCTTATCTTTGAAATGTACACAAATGGCTCACATAGGTCTTTCTCTACCTGCTCTTTATATTGTCCTTAAAGTGCATCACAGTCCCAAGCGGTGCTTTCACTGACTGCATACAGTCCAGCCCTCACAGGCTGCTAAAAAGTTGCAGGTGGCAATTAAGTTGTCTTTCTTATTTCCAGATCATCAATTCCATCTACACGTTTTCAGTCGGCCCTGATTATTAAGTCTCATTTCCGCCTTATAATAGTGGCCCTCGGTGATGATAAGAAAAATATACCGAGGGACTTTATGAGTCAATAAAACTAATGGAGGAGCCCGAGCACCTGAATAACTAACAATCGTGGAGGCTGGCAGGATACTTGCAGGACAGAGAGAAAAATAGATGCAAAACCAAATAATCTGCGGGAACGGATCAAATTGTTCCCATTTGTCATGGTGGATTTGGCCAAATTAAACTCCTCTGGCCATTGTGACTTGGTGCTGGATTTGGTCAAAGGGCGTTCTTTGCATAATAAAACCGACTTGTGTTAGCTGACAGCATTTTCACGCTGTCGTAAAATAAGAGCCATAACAGGAGAGAAAACTATTTCAAGGAGTGAGCTTCAGCACCAACGCAGTCATGCTATACCTTACCTAAGGTTGGGGGGTTGTTTCTGGCTGAAGGCGCACTAGAGGTTTATTCAGCATGAACTTTGACTCCAAGACTTGGGGGGAACCACCACGAGTAAATATACATTCATGTCAATTTTTATTACAAGGGAGTTAACGTCAGGTTTTCACTTCATTCTTATGATTGTATGTTCAACATGCGGCTGAGCATACCGCAGATCAGTAGCATTGCCTCAGACTGAACTTTCCAACACTTTTTTTTTGTTTTTTCCCCCTTTGTTTTTCCACCTCTTAACCGCATATTAAAATTCTTGGCAAGTCTGAAGGAAAGCATTCTTTCTTTCTCTATTCTTGTGCCAAGACTGCTACGGGCTGTTTCAGGTAAACAGTACATTCTATTACAGCTTAGCAAGTCGAGACAAATTGGCATAACTTAATTGTAAGACACATTCAGAATTTCTAGCTTGAATCATATGAAATAGCAGATTGTGTGGGAGCAAAGAATTGTGGACAGAATCTTGAAATCATTGTCCCTACATTTCACCACTAACACTCTTGTTCCTACCTAATCAATAAAAATATGTCCTTGAGATTGTCCGAGGCGTTTAGGAAAGAAAAAGAAATCCCATAGCAAAACAACATCAAAAATCAAATCAGAATATTCAAAAATAAAACAACATTTCATAGGGCCCAAGTATAAAAACTGCTTTTGCTATATTGCAATAGCACTTTGTGCCTTTAGTGGCAGTCTACTCAGTTTTTAAACCACATTAATTTCTCAAACTGTTGCTTGAGTCTAACTGTCAATGTGATTTGCGATGGAGTCTGGCTACTGCAAGCGTCTATTAAATTGTCATTAGCTTATGAACAAACATTTGCAGAAATAATGAATCCAGATGAATTGGAGCTAGCATAATAAGACGGAAAGGGTTTTGCTGATGATCTGTCAATCGAACAGGTGGCTTTTAATTACTGAAGTACGAAGAAAATTAGATAATTAGACAGTGGTTTTATTATATCCATCATTATCCTTTATTGGCCAGTGGGGGCTGAGTGCTCGCTCTACCACAGCCTGCTTTGGATGGGATGGAAGCTAGTTTGTTTGGTATGCGTGTTGCGCAAAGCTACGGCAATAAGCCGTGAAACAATACTGCGTATAGACCAGGCATGGGCAAACTACGGCCCGCGGGACGTATGCGGTCTGTTAAGCTTTTTAATCTGGCCCGCCAAACTTGAAGAAAATATATTAATAGTAAGTAAGTAATAAAATAGCTGTAGTTCATATCTTTGTCAGTGTTTTAAGAGTCATTCAATTAAGAACTAAATACTGTGGGGCTTCAAAGAAGGGTATTTTTTGTGATGCTTTTGTCAATTTTTAATAGACATCAAAGCACGTTTTCTACATATCCCATGACATATTTTTTCTGTTATGAGGTGGGTCACTGAAACATGTCATCCATCTGCTCCTGCTCCGGCACCTCAAATTTTAGAACCCATTGTGGCCCACAAGAGAAAAGGTTTGCCCAACCCTGGTATAGACCCTTAAAAGGGAGGGAAATACTTACTGTTATCATAACAACTGTTTGTATGCGGTTTCAGTTAAATGCAGATGTGGCATCTTACTGAAACTATCAAAAGCTGAAACACAACTTCATCCAAGTCTTCGCAGTTACAGCTCCTTAACAAACTTTTACAACAAACCAAAAGTACTTTAGTTCTGCGACAATCTAACTATGTGGCCAAACGGTGTAACTACATCGTGACGCGACACCAAACGTGGGCCAGAATACTCAGAATAGAAAATGGACGGGAATGAAATGGTATCACAGCCACCTGGAGATTGCTTGTTTCAGGAATAAATGGTCAGTTTTGAAAAAGCTGATCGAGCTCTTTTCTTAAGGTAGAGGTGGATTTAACACGCAGTAGCATCAAAGATAAAGAATAAAAGGTTTTTCCTTCAGGCTGAAGTGCTGAACATTAGTGAAAGGTATTCATTCCATCAATGACTTTCTTCCATTGTCCTGTAGCCATTTTTACCAGCACCTAAGTGGTGTCAAGATAAAAGGCCCTGGTTGATCCTGAGGTCATGCAGATTAACATCTGTAAATGGATGGGTCGCACGGTCAGTCAAACAGTGGCAATTAGGCCCATCAGTCAAGCTTTGCTGCTTTCCTTAGCTTTTTACAAGTGTTTTTTTCCCAATGAATCCAGGCAAAAGTATGTCATCTTTGTCACATGGAACATGATAGAAAAAAAACCAAGGCTATTGTGCCAACTTTATCTTTGGGTCAGCATCAAGATTTGCTGCTTTTTTCATGTCATGAAACAAGTTTGAAATCATTAAGCACACACGTCTCTACTGTCTGCCACAACTAGACTCTTTCTTCATAGCGTCATCCTGGCTTTACCCTCCAGCTACCTCCTCTATATAATAAAAGTGTTCACTGGTGAAGATTATCTGGCTGAACATGTAAGCATTTTAAGTATCTCTGTATGCCTTGCGGCTTTTTCTCTCTCCCGTGCCATAATTTAAATCTAATGAAAAAGAATTCCACTGACTTTTCGTGAAAGTGAAGTGAGGATGACATAAATTACATCATATCCACATCAGCCGACTTAACACTCACCTGAGCAAACTGAACTGATGCCGAAGCTGGTCTACATTCAATCTTGATTTCTTGCTGTTTAGGTCCTCGTCTCTAATGTCAAAGCAAAAATAAGTTTATAAAACAAAATGAACCAAATGAAAGAAACGAGGAAGAGCTGAGGCGATAAATTACGCCAACCTGCGACTGCAACCGCGGTCCAGATGGTTGAAGTATGCAGACAGTTTTGGACTTGATAATTTGGCATCTACAGTCATTTTAAAGCAGGCCAAGTTCTCTGGAACTGCATTTGCTTCGTGCATCACCGAGACCTTTAATCTATAGCAGAGGAGCGAGGGCTTCTTCTGTTACAGGAGTTAGAGTCAGTTGCAGGGGTCGTCGCCTCTTGTCTGTTGTGTTAATTCTCCTGTGGTTGACATTCGTAGACGCACCGTTCCCTACGGAATGTCGAGCTACAGAGGACCTCAGCGGGTCAGACGGGCCGCCCCTGGCAGAGCGCCGCAGCACCAGGTGGAGGAGACCCAGCGGTGCGTCTGTGCCGTGCCTGACGCCGACAGCGAGTGCCACGCCTTCTGTCACTCAAGGTCAGTGTGGTTGTTTCTCCAACACTGAATCCTTCTCCCTGTTTGTTTGACCTCTCTGTTTTAGACTCTACATTACATTCATAAGTGTTTGGAGTGGAACCGAAAAGGCCTCTAATAGAAAACAAACATTCCAGTCTCCGGGCCGTTGGGCTCCTGCATCAATAGTCTGCTTTTTATTACTGACCTGTCATGAACCGTTGGCTTTGAAGTCTTAGGGCTCACTCACACGATGCAATCTGTACCGTGCCCAAGCACGCTTTGAGCCCCAAAGTGCGGTTCACTTGCCTCGTGTGAGCGTTCCGTACCGGGGCTTAAACACTCCGCCGGCGCGGTGCGCTCGGAGGTGTTGCGCTTCAGGACGGTACAGCTCAGGCACATTCACATGCGCAAGCATATTCGCATGAATGGTGAACTGCGGATGTCCGCGCTTCAGCAACGGCTGTTGTGCGAGTGCAGCGTTAAATATGCACTAGTTTAAACCCTGTTACCCACACGCATGCATACCCACATTCTAAATAGACGTTTTCAAGCTCTGTTGATCCCGTCCACCTCAGAAGCGTTGACAAAATATTACCTTAAAACAAATTTAAATGCTTAAAGGTTCCGTATGTGGAGTAAAACACATGAATAATTATAGCTTAAAACTTAATGGATCCTCAGAACACAGTATTTATTTAACTCTCTGTTCACGACCCGCTTCTCCGTTTTACTCTTCCAACTTTGTTTGAAATGACACATTTTTGCAAGGGCTGCAAAGGTGTCCTTTGAAGGCAGAACAAAAGCGCTTGTCATTCCGAACCTGGGAATGGTTTCAGCGAGGTCTTGGTGCCCTGTGTACCATTTTCCTGTACTGTATTTACATAGATGATTGTTTGTAAATGTTCAAGCAAATTTTGCCTTTAAAGTCGTATGTGGCCATTGGCTGCCTCAAACATTTCTCTCTGGAAAAACATTGCTCAGAGAAATTTTTGTTTTATTGAGTCAATTGGGATCAAAAGCATAGTCAGAGATCAAGCAGAAAATCAAAAGTGACTCCTCTCCATCAAAGCAAGATGACGCTGGCCTCCTCAGATGTCAAACGCAAAGCAGACGTGGACACATAGATGCTGAGCTGTGACGTCTCGTCAATCTAGATTTTCTATGATCATCATTGTCCGGCCTTCCTCATGGAAATTTATGTCTATGGCGGCGTAAAAAAAAAAAAAAGTTCTCCTTAGCAGCTGTGGATATTCTTGTGTCTCTTGTATTTTCTCGTCTAACTCCTTTTGCATTATCCATCAAAACCCCAGTGTAGTTGATTAAATGTCAGATGTCCTCTCAAAGTCCCCTGCAGGCGGTGCCACTGAGGCGTCTCCGCAGAGTCACCGGACCGGGATGATGACCACTCTGCCATGTCGCCATCCTCCACGTCTCTCTTCCCGGGGAGGGTGAGGGAGTTGGTGAGGGGGAAACGGACCCTTCCATCTGCTTCGGCCTTTTTTACTCTCCGTTTGACTATGCCGCCTCTTCAGGTACACTCACAGCAAGGGGGGTGGGAAGTGCTTTGGAGTTTGACAGAGCCGACATTCCACAGCATCATAAATCTTGGAGCAAGTTCCGTCAGGCGGAGGCCTCAAGAAAAATCCAACAAATTTGATACAGATACCTGGAGACGTTACCCCCACCGACCCTCTGTTGTTGGCGCCCCGCACAAGGATTTTCACCCTTAACACACGGACAATGCCCTTGCTTCTGTTGGGCTTAATTGCTATTTTTCTTCGATAGCATATCAGCGTTTGGGACTTCACTGGATTGTCTTTCAAAGAAAACAGAGCTGGTGTGTATCACAGCTCCGGAGGAGTCAGCAGTCATCGAAAGTGCGAGAAGGGAGGAATGTTGCGGTATCCCACCTCTGGTAATATTCATGAGAAATTGCAGGCATCATTTGACTGGCTGTTTAATGGGACAGGTTATAGAGTTGTGATTTATGACGCAGTTTACAGTCCCTCTGGAAAGCGTTGGTTCACTATTTCCACCCTCTGCTGTGAGGTTCACCTCTGCACAAACCTTGCGACAGTCCCAGACCGAAGCGTCCCTATTTAAACTTTATAACCTGATAAATTTAGCCACAATAATTGCAAAAACCTCAACAAGTACACTGGCCACTGCTCAGTTTCAATCTGCGGTATTTTGTTGTTCATATCCTTCATGTAACTGAAAGCTTCACTATTTTGCAAAACATATTTAAAATACAGCAATTAACCACAACATTGGAGCAAATGATAGCCTTCCAATGGAGAATCCAGTGTGTGCTTTACAATAAATAGTTCCGCCGCAGTGTATGTTCAGGTCACATGCACAGTCTCTTACCACAGCTATTTAACCAGTATACTGAGAGGAGAAATAATATCCATAATCCACAACCTGAAATTTATGAAGTAAGAGCTAAAAAGTCAAGGGCCGTGAAAGGAAAACTCAAGAAAGGCTCTTCACAGCGCCGATGACAGGCGAGACCAAGGCCAAGAAGAAGCGAGAGCACTGAGGCATGGCCAAGTGTCATTTTAGGGTTTGTGGAGAGACATTCACTGAAAGACGCACGTCAGGTTGATCCATTCACGTAAAAGGCTTTTGACTGAGATATCTGACAAATTACTACCTTGCCATAAATCTTCACGGAGGCTAAAGAGACAGACGACGATGCCTGGGGCAACCTCTGCTGAATTTGTGCTTCCAATCTATGAACCTTTACAGGTTATAGTTGCAAACGTATTAAAGAGTCACATGGCGCTTGGGCAACTTCACTGCGCAGCTTCACGAGCTGAGAAGTGGAACACTCCAGGCTACTCTTCCCAGAAAACATCTGAAGGATGTTTTAGTCTAAACTAAAAACATCAACGTTGTCATGACACCTTTGCGGTCTAGCAGGGAAACAGTGTCAATGAAAACTTCCTGTTGCTTTGTGATCTTGCAAGAGATGCCTCTTGACAAAGAAAAGAGGAAAAAAATCAGTCCAATAAGAGAAGGCGGTTCAAGACGACACACGTTTGGCACAACATTTCCAGTCATGCCCTGCAGCTTGAAACGTGATCAGACTTACTTTTTTCAAACTTTTCTAATTCCGTATCAATATAATCCACTCACTTTGAAAAACTGCTCCATTTTGCTGCCACACAGAGAAATAAACCTGCGGCGGTTGTAGCCCTTTGCATGCAGCGGCTTGAACCAGATCTTCCTGGCAAATCCATTGTCATTACCTTCCATTAAGCACCCCTATATTTAAAGGTGCTTTGAACGGGTTTATTTTCCCCGGGGCAGGCTCATACTTCTGACCACGGCATTATACTCACAGTGATCATTATCACGGTCACTATTACAGGTTTTTGTAGCGGTCCCTGACAGTTTTGATGTCAAAACAGACTTAGCGAGGTTTCTTCTTCCCCCTCCTGGTCTCCCCGAAGAACAGCTCATAAAAATAACCCAAAAACCACCCAAAAACCAACAAAATCCAAAGCAGCCACATTTGTCTCAGCTAAAAAAAATAAATAAATAAAAAATCAAGGACCCTGAAAAGTAAAACTCTAGTAAGACTCTTTGCAGGGCCAATTCAAATAAAATCCAAGGTTAAGTGACATAATTCAATATTTTATTTTGGTGATGAGGGGCTGAATATCCAATAAAAGTATATATAGTGTTACCATGTAGTGTAAAGGAATATAATATAATGTAGGAATGGTAGAGGTTTCGATGGTGATCTCAGTACAGACACTGTGATTAAGGTGGTGTATAAGTGGGAGGAGAGGAAAGGACTCTAATTAGAAACCAACAACAGTGTAATATCACAGCGTGATCAGTATAAAATAAATAAGCAACATTTATTTGCTTATTTAATGATGGTGAGGTGGAGCTGTGTGTGGTGAGGGTGATCTGACTGGGAGCAAGTCAGCTTGTCAGGGGTCTCAAAGCTTGGATGGCACTTCACCGACTTCGATCACGCTGTTGTCTTGCCATACTTTGTAAATGATGTATGATATGTATTTATGTCCAACTTGATGTACATTTATATATCTCATATATTTTTTATTTGTCCACACTTTAGCGCGTGAACCTCTGTAAAACCAGGAGAAAATGAGAATGCTCTGCAAAATGTTGTTCAAAATTATTCTACGACTTGTTTTTCAGTTACCAGGTAGTATTAATGTTGGTTTTCACTGTTGCTGTTCTCCAATGTATTGCTGGCCCTTAGTTTACTGCTCAACTAGGGATTCTCACGTGCGACCAGCTCCATTTTCACTGTGTCATTAGCCGTTAGTCTATGTAGAAATTAAGGTTCCATTACATGTACTGCTTTTCCACTCAAACAGTATTGTTTTGCAAAGTCTACTTTGTATGCCAGATTGTTCTCTGTGCCTTGAAACTGGGCTATTTCCCTTGATTACACAGATTTTCTTTTCCTTCTGTTTGCGTGGAACATATCAGTTTGCATCCCTGGAAAGTGTTAGCTAGACAGCGGCAGGAAGTCGGTTGTGCATCTCTGACTGGCTTTGGCAAGAATCTATTTAAATACTGCACAAAGAGGTAGTGACAAACTTCGAGTAAGACCTGGAACACTCTGTTATTAACCGTCTCTGCTAGTCTGTAATCAATGTGACAAAAGAGGACAAATGTCCAATCACCTTTCAGGTTTTCTTTTTTTTTGAAAAAAAATTTGAAGGGTTTTCCCTTTATTGACTGCATCCCAGATGGCCATGTGAAATAAATCCTATGGATATGTGAAACATCCTGTCTGGAGGTGCAAATGAGCTAGATGCAAACCCTTTGAAAATCATTCTGTGGGTGTATTGGAATTTTTTTCTCAGTCTGGGGAGATGAGTTTAATGCGGAGAGGGGCAACGTCTGGACTGCCTGTTTCATTGTGTCCCCCCACCCATGTCTAGTCCCTTGATCAGCTCATGGCCATCACATTTGTCTTATTACAATCGTCGACATTCCAGACCCTCCCTGGGTCAACCCCACCCCCTACTGAGTCCGGAACTTGCACCATATCCAATCATAAGCTGGTCTTAAGCTTTCAGGGCTACCTCTGGCATTGTGTCCCGGTATGATGTTTCTCAGTGGATCAGTCTTTGGAGAAGAGACAGTATAATAACTATGATGGCTACAATGCTACTATAACTATTTATCTACGGCTTGCTAACTCTCTGGGATGGATGATTGAGATGCTTTCTGATGAGGATTATAAGAAACACGAGCAAGATAACATAAGAAAAATGCAACAAATATTTATAGACACTATGGTTATATAGAGGTTATAATTTTTTGTAATGACAAAACTTAATCATCCTGTTATTTTGACCATAAAAAATTTCAATAAAAGTGCTCTTTGTGTGAAACGCCTGTCTTTTTTTGTCATCTTTGTGGGGGGTTCTTTCCTTGCAGATCAGAAAGTTGCCGCTCGTTCACTTTTATTTTATTTTTTAAAACCACAGAGCAGCAGCGCTGCTATGCAAACACCTTTCCTCTTACAAGAAAAGAGACCGAGTGGACCCCTTGAAACTCTAATACCCCTTATCATCCTGGAATTTCGTTCTAAGTCTGCCCTCCATAAGCCTACCCTGGAGCCACAGAATAAACCTTCTGCGGCAAGCACCAATAATATTGCTCAGAGAGAGAGAGTAAGGCCTTATTCCCACAGTACACTCTGGGAAACGCTCCTGCTCAGACATCCTGACCATGCAACGGCAGGTTCAGGGCCCTTATCATGGCTTACAGTTTGTTGTACTGCGTTCTGCTTCATTAAATGGAGAGACCCTGTTGTACCACACCGTGAACTTTTGATAATCACTGAAAAAACAAAAAAAAACAAAACAAAAACGTGAATGTCTTCTGTGGCCACACAGGCACTTCCAGACATGATAACATCATGCTGATTTGGTTCATGGCGTGTATCCTCGGTTTTAGTTGGGTTTGAAAACATCGAACATTTAGCATAACATGCCACTTCCATGCCACTGGTATTTTGTGACTCTTGGCTTATAGCTTGTTATGGGCTCCATTTCATGCTTTCGGTTGGAGTATTTCTGAAAAATAAACTTGTCAACTTCAACCCTAAAGGAACCTCAAAAAGGGTGTGAAGACTCTTTAGCATCTTGCGTCCATTTGTTAAAATATAGAAGGTGTCCGAGTTTGTCCTGAGTGTGTTTGGCTTCGGAGCTACTGGAGCGCAGCAAGACCAGGTTCTAGGGGCTGGCCTCGAGAACTGCCATTTATGTGGCTGCTCTATGACCCATGAATCCTGCACAAACATTGGTGCAGGAAATGAAACCCCTGCACTTTGTGCCCGCACCGCCCCAGTGGTCTTAATTATCGTTGTCACAACAGCGCATGTGCCACAATAATGACCCCCCGAGTCCAAATAGCAACACTTGACTCTACATGTTACCAATCTACAGTCTTGCTGTGGAGATGTGAAAACTGTGTTGGCCCACTCCTGCGGGAGGGAGGGGTGCTAAAATGGAACAAGGTGCTAAAGTTGACTTACGTTCATAGCCGTGGGCATGTGTTTTTCAGGGATCCCGCCAGGCATAGTGAGACTTGTGTGTCCTCCAAGATAACGTTCCTGGATGTTTAGATGGAGCATGTAATTCAGTGGCTCGGGTTCCTATAAACCACGTGTGGACGTCACATATGGGCTGCATGTGCTGCCAGTAATCTCTGAGTGTGTGATAAGTATGACCTCCACATAAGCCAGTGAGCCTCCACAAGATTTTAATTACATGAAGGGCAAACACCACCCATGTTTCTGAAAGAGGAGACGCTAATCTGAAACCAACTTTTAAAATTTTGAGGAAACAAACAGTTACACGTTCCATTCCCTCCACTCGCTGATCTTCAGACAATAAACCAGTCTGCCAAAGCTGCGTGGCGGTCAAAAGATGATGGTTGCAAAGCGGAAACCACATGAGCCAGCGCCACAGCGAGATGTCAGGACTTGTCAGTCCTTTGGAAAGGAGTCGGTTGCGCAAGTCTGATAAATGAATCAATCTGCAGCTGTTTTTTCCACCCCAGGATCGACATAGATGGTCTCCCTATCGGCAAGAACAGGAAAGACTTGTTTCCTTGTTGCATGCTGTTGTTTCCACAGTTTTTTTTTTTATATGACATTGGAGGGAAAAAATATTTGCTAATAATATGGCGACACATCTTGAAATTTAAAAAAAAAAAAAAAATCAGCAGCAAGAAGGAAAGGTGACAGAGCTAGAGGCAATGGAGAAGGAAATGGTGAACTCCTCTATGGGAGTAAGCAGGATGGTCTGGGTCAGAATGATGGCATCAGAGGGACAGTTGGTTTGGACATGTCCAGAACATGACCTACAAAGACATCACCTGAAGGATGCTGAGGTTGGAAATTAGCATGCACGACGCCTGAAGGAAGAGCAAAGAGGAGATTTATGGATGCGGTAAAAGAGGATGTGAAGTTACCTGGTGTGAGAGAAGGGGATACAGAGGACGAGGGTGAATGGAGGCAGATGTTTGACTGTGGCCACCCCTGAAGAAGAAGGAGACTTTGGAACTTTGGAGGTAGAAAAAAACAATGCCCTAAGTGAGCTGTCAATCATTTTTAAAAATGATCGGTCAAAGCTGACACTAAAAACACAGTCATGAACCAGTTGTGGAGAAGCTGTAGAAAGTTGATATCCCCCTCCAGTGTTGGTACAGACCATAAAACTGTCATTTGCCAACAAGAATGATTGATTCTTCTGTGCTTTGGTGGTTTTCTGTTTTTGTGAAAACAAGGAATTCTACACCTTCACAAATGGCAGTGAAGGGTCAAGTCAGATTTTTTATTGAATTTAGTTGAAAACTTTCAATGATGTAAGGGAACAATGTGAGCCATACTGCTGTAAAAAGAGGACATTTTGAGGAAATAAACAGACGTATAGCCATGTTCTCCAAGGACTCCGGGCAAAGCACTGAAGCCAGTTTCTGTGGCAGCTAACTTACATAAACATGTGATATTGCAGTGCCTAATCTGCCTTAGCAGCAGGCTACACTGAGGAAAGGTATGCGGATTATGTGGAAGCATTCTACAGTTACCCCATAAGGTCGTGAGGGAGTCTGCCTTTACACAAGGTGCTGACAGACGCAGGCTCAGCCTCCTGCATATGGGGATGACAGCAAATTCCCCTCTTTCTTTCCCTGTGGATGTCTGGTCTTCTACCGGACAATTAGCCAGTTTTATCACATAGAAACAGCACTTATGTGTTATGGTTCTAATAAAACAAACTAAGGCTGTCTGACTAGGGTAAAAGTCATCCAAGTCTTCACCTGCGGGTGAATCACCTTGGAGGATGAGCTGTTTTTTTTTTTTTGAAAGAAAATAAAAGAAAGTTCAGAATAAGATAATGTTCTGGAGCCCTGGGGTTTGAATCTGTAGCAGCCTTTACAACAAAGGTGAATGACTGAGTCAATCATAATGTTTGAAGAGTTCAAATTCACCTGAAGGAAAGAAGGAACATGCAAACACTGGTCTATTCAAGTGCGGAATGTGAGGGGTGTTTCCATTTGAAGTGCTCACACTAACGTAGCTCAGCCCTTCAGCTGCTGCTTTGTTGATATAAATAGTCACTCTGCAAGCACCATATATGATGTAAACCGACTGAACATTGTATAAGCTACAAATCTGGCCAGCATTTTTTCCCCCGACAGTTTCACAAATGATATTTTTCTTGACAGATGAGAACAGACACGCAAAGCGAAACTGTGGTTCTTTATTTATTTCTACATTTTCTATCGATTCATTTATTTTTTAAAACGTTGCATCTATTATTTTGAGTCCGAAGGGATCATATTTATTGTCTTACCGCAGAAGTTTACTTGTTGGACTTGTTGACACGTTGCTTCATTCTCAAATATGAGGAGGCTTTTTCAAAGCTTTCAAATTGCTTATAGTTACTTAATTAGAATTTACATTTACATTGCAGATGCAGAAATGCATTTCCACTTCAAAGCCTAGACACACATATGAAAAATTTCCTGAATCGCTCGACCTTTTGCTTAAAAAGAAGGTATTATAACCATCAAAAAATTCAGTGAAAATGTAATGCAAAGTTAGCCATCATGGCCATTGGGTTTGTTTCTTTATTAGTTGCTCAAAAAGCCTAAATGTTTGCACTTGATGTGACTGCAGAGGAAGGTGATAACGTTCTCATTTACCTGAAGAGGCTTGTTTGTCAGATCTTGATTCTGATTATGTTCCCTGCAGGTATAAAATGATAGTGTATCAGTACATGTTGTGGCATCAAACCTGTGCACGTGACGTGTGTTCCTAAAAGAATTTTCCAGGACAAGTTCAGTGTTTCCTGTTATTCATTCTTCCTTATCTTTTTTCAAACTGTTAAATATTGTCAACACTTAATCCATATTTTTTTTATCTAATTAATTTAAACATTTTTATTTCCGCAAGTTTGTGGATTTTTTGTCTTCGTCTTCTTCTTCTACAATCTCTGCAGGTTAGAAACTATCATCTTCTGGAAAACAGCTTTTGGACCAAAAAGCAATGGTTTGAGGAAGAGATACATCTGTAAGTGACATTAACGGGACCCAATGGATGTCTGCAAAAGCACCTTCAGTCATTCAATTTGTACATTGTAAATATTTTTAAAAAAACCTATAGTTTATTTTTATTTTTATTTTTATTTATTTTTTACCTTTTGTGTAGCGTAAAAATCTGGAATGTTTTTTTTCTTTTTCACCTTCACTACCTGGAACATCACTGAAAGTTTTCCCAAACCTGTGCGTTTGAGTTCAACTAGCTGGATATGAGCAGCCAAAGCCCCACCCCACATAGGATTTCACACTGTCAGCTGTCAGTGTGTGCTTGGCAGTACACTCGCGACTGTTCAGAAATACAATGGGCACTGCTAAACGCACTGGGATCATTGCTGTTTTGCCTTCTTCTCATTGGGGAGACGTAAACATCCCTGCGTGTCATAGTGGCTGCATTCCGGACTGAACAACCCAGTTCCAGTGAAACCCAATACCATCATTTCATTATCTAATCCAAGTCTCCTCTTTCTCCTCCTTTACTTCCTCCTTCCTCTCCCCCTCCTCCTCTTCCCACGTAATTCAAGATTACATATTCATTTCCTGCGACCTTAAAAAGAAGTAGCTGATGAGGCACTGCATCAGGACCTGGCAGAGGCAGAGAGCACTTAGTGGTCATTTTACACATACCTGCTCCATGGCAAGGCAAGGCAAGTGCTTACAGCTTAATTAGCGATGTGCCCTCAGTGGATGTGCTCGTCATTTGAGGGGGGTGGGGGTTCGGTGGGGGTGGGGTTTTGTTGCTTGATAACACCCAAAATCCATGTCACACCCAGGTCCTACCACAGAGGGATAACTACCGTCCTCCAGGCAAGCAACTCAAAGTACAACCGCATTAAATCATAATACTGAAAACTCTGCGTACTCTCTCTGTGGCAACAGTTTAATGAGAAAAACACACACCACACCCTTTTTAAAATGGCTAAACAAGTGAAAAAAAAAAAAAAAGGGTGCAAACTTCCTACTGACGATTCAAGAAAACCTAAGAAGAAACAACAAAGTATGGAAATGCACAAGATATATTTACATATTTACAGCGGGTTGATGTTTTGATCGCACATAGAACAATATTGCAAAACAAATGTTGGAGGTGGAAACATGGGCATACATGTTTAAGCAGCTATTAAAAGTGTTATTTATTTATTTTTTTTAATGTACAGGCCTGTTTGGTGAAGACATGAGGACCTGGGCTGCCTTGGCGGTGTAGTGGTTCGCACTGTCGCCTCACAGCAAGACGCTTGTTGAGCAAAAAGAACAAGAAGAAGTAGAAGGACAGGAAGAAGGATGTTTGCACGTCGTTCCTGCGGCGTGATTGTCTATTTTCTGCAGACACCCCACTGGGTTTCCTCCTGCTGTCCAAAGACCAGCATATGACGTTAATTAGCAACTATCCATCAATGTGAATGTGAGCGTGGATGATCGTTGAGAGATGTCTCTGTGTGGCCCTGTCACAAACTGTCCAGGTTATGAACGCACCTTTGCCCCGAAAAAACTAGCACAGGCTCCAGAGAAGCGATGACAGAAGGTATGAATGGATACAGTGTAAGGTGTGCATGAGTGAAGTGTGTGTGTGTGTGTGTGTGTGTGTGTGTGTACATTTGCAGGTGTTGAATCATATGGAACAGAGCCAAAAGAGTAACACAAAACTGCATAATTGCACCAAACACAACGGCATACCTTCAGACAAGCGGCAGAGACAGCAACTGACTGCGGTGGCGAGAGCCGACTCATCAAGCGGGGCCCAGGTGTGCTGAGTCACTCATCAAGATGCCAGCAGGTGGGAGTAAACGGCACAGGCGCACAACGGTGATGACACACGCTGTGCACCACAGCACTCAGACATGAAAATGCTCCGTTCTCTGCTCATATTTTTGCTTTTGCTTCGCTCTCCAGGGCAAAGGCCGTGAAGCCAGTCAATCAAATGAACGTGTCCGCCTTCACCCGAAGACAGCTGGGCCAGACTCCAGCACCACCTGTGACCCAGAGCGCAGGAGAAGAAGAAATAGAAAATGGATGGAGGGATATCCATCTTAGAGCCTCGTACTGGGTGAGGGAAAAATACAAAAATTCCAAGCTGGGTGAATAAGAAACTTAAAAGAGAACCTTAGAGGAGGGAATCACTTTCTCTGTCCTTTATTGTGATATGGATATCGGGGGTCTGACGAATTGAATTGAATTGAATTGAATTGAATTGAATTGAATTAAACTGAATTGATTGCGGGCATGGGGCCTTTCTGGGTTCTCTCTGGGTTCTCCGGCTTCCTCTCACAGTCCAAAAACATGCATATGAATGTTTTTTTGTCTTTATTTGTGACCCTCGATAAACTGCCGTCTTGTCCAGGGTGTAACCCTGCTTTCTCCCTATGACAGCTGGGACTGGCTCAGTAAAACCCTTGCCCCACCTTGAGTGCAGGGGAAAGCGGGTCAAGAAGATAGATGAATCAATGAATTGAATTGAAGGTGAAATGCAGCATTTCAGTGGAGGTTGTAAGGATGCCAAAAGTGCTTCTGAGGATCTACAGAAGTGTTGGGGATCATATGTTCCTTTAAAAATGTGCAGTGGCCTACTATCCCCCACTGGCTTTCCTATTTGGTAGAGACACGTTCATGTGAATATGAGGCCACTTCCTGACCCCACAGCTTGAACCACTGAGCCTGGTAAAACCTGGGAAAATAAGTTTGGTGTCAAAGGGTCAAGATTTCCCAATGCGCAAAGCCTGAAGGATGGACCCTTCCAACCGAAGAAGTGACCTTTGCTTCAATGATGAATGCACGAAAACAGGATTCCGACGCTGTAGATTAGATTCTCCCACACTTTGTTCTGCCTTTGCAGCAGCAGTCGTCCCTCTTCGTGGTCAGCGACGAGGGAAAGCAAAGTGAGAGGCCGCGGAGATCAGGAGACACGGAGCAGGAATGTTATGGTACAGGACAGTGGAGTCATCTGGCATGACTTCATAGGAGGAATCATCTTGCGGCCAAACTGGATTGAGAGGATACCGTGTGCCCTGCCGAGGGCTGCGAGTGTCGGGGGAGAAAAACATGGCTGGCGTTTTTTCCACATTTTCTGCGCGCCGTCTCGCTCGGCTGAGAACTTTTTTTTTGAAAATACGCTGAGAGGAGGCAGGTTGTGACTATGAAATACTGATTAAGGAAGTTGGTAAAAAAAAAAAGAACTAACATAAAACCCACGGCAGCCGTCACAGAGAGAGGACAGCTTCCAAATTAATACTACTACTATATGCCACAGAGATGGACACTTGTGTTTTCATGCACTTATTTGTTAGTGGCCCTGAGAAAGTGATTTTATAACACTTCAGTCAAAAGATGAAAAAAAGTGTTTTTGAGGAGGAAAATTGAACCCCTATCCTCTGCTACTATGGTTTTTTTTTTTGCACCCCTGTGAAAGCGCCACCGCTCCAGGTGCAAAAAGCTGTTCTCACAGATAGGGGATGTCATAAAGAAGCCATAAAGACTTTTGGGGACATTTATGGATCTTCATGCCTTTTAAAAAAATAAATAAATGTATTCTTTACAATGAGGCCTTTGTATACACAACTTGCCTTTGGTATGTCATGCAGCACAACTGAAAAAAAACCACCCTTTTAACTTTTCTACCTTTCAATTGCACTTAACCTTCCTGTCGTGTTTGGGTCAAATCTGTAAATATTTACAACTTAAAATACTCATAAATATTGTGTTTTACATCTGATTGCCTCAAGGCCTTATGATATCCTCCACACTATGCACTTGAACATATAAAATTGATGATGACCTCTTTCATTGAATTTTGAGTGTTTTAATCAACCTTGTTACACCTGTGGTGTTCGCGGTCAAAAAGGAAATAGGAAATGAATGGGTATCCAGACTATATTCATCCATCAGACTGAAAACATCCCCATACACACCACCCACTCACTCACTCACTCACTCACTCACTCACTCACTCACTCACTCACTCACTCACTCTGCTTCTTTCCGAGCACAGGGTCACAGGGGTTTGCTGGAGCCTATCCCAGCTGTCTTAGGGCGAAGGCAGGGTACACCCTGGACAAGTCGCCAGTTCATCGCAGGGCCACATAGAAACAAACAACCATTCACACTCACATGCACACCTACGGACAATTTAGTATGTTCAATTGACCTCACATGCATGTTTTTGGACTGTGGGAGGAAGCCGGAGAACCCGGAGAAAACCCACGACCTTCTTGCAAGTGAATGACAGCCCGCTGGCCTGTGGCACTGTTCCACAACATTCTTGGTGTGTCTGCTTTGAATGCATATGTGGTGTGGACAGCCATCGACCCAACTTGGAATCAGGGGAAGGGTACCCATTCGTTTCCTATGGCGGTCACTTTTGACTGGGAACACCGAAGGTGAAACAAGGTTGATTAAAACACTCAAAATTCAATGAAAGAGGTCATCATCAGTTTTATATGTTCCAGTGCATAGTGTGGAGGATATCATTAGGCCTTGAAGCAATCAGATGTAAAACACAATATTTATGAGTATTTTAAGTTGTAAATTGGTCAGATTTACAATTTAAAATAACACACAACACAACAGGAAGGTTAACTTGATCTTGCACATCGTACTTGTTTTGCTGATTGCTTATTGGGAATAGCTCCGCTCCAAACAGCTGGAGGAGCTAGACACAAATTAAATAAAACCAAAAGGTCAGTTTGACTCTACCGGGGCAACAGGTTGGAACTAGCACCGCGGGTGTTTAGTACTGTTGCTCACAGCGAGAAGGTCCTGGGGGTTTAGTGCCTGGGTCACAAGGGCGTTCCTGTGTTTATGCGTTTGTGGAACACTCCCCATATTGTTCCACGGCCTGCAGTGTAAAAGCAATTTCAGTGCATTCCTTGAATATATCGTCGCGGACATCAACAATAATATCTCATTTTATGGTGAACAGCTGAAATTCCTGAAACCTCAGGTGTTTCAGTTTTGCAAGGCACATGCTATGAGCATACTTTGTGCCTCCGCACGGATGCATTTGTCTGAGGTGCCAGATGTTAAATCAGTTTTCACGCATGGCTATAGGTAGAGGGAATAATATACTGACCTCGTGTCAGCCTATGCATTCTGGGAGCTCCAGGATGAGAGAACTACCTGCTTGTGTTTTCACTTTCTCTGAAAAAAAAAATAAAAAATGCACGTTATGCTTCAAAGTGGGACGCCGCTCTGTTTAAACAACTTGCCAGCCTCTTTGGGTCAAGAGGTCGAGGCGTCGTCCTCACATAATCATTCCAAGCTCACATCGGAAAAAGGTGTCACTGCCGTCCTCATTCACTGCCTGGTCACATTGTCAAATATCCCAGGTGCAATATTGCATCCCTGAAAAAATAAATACAACTGTGCAATTCCCCACATCAACTTTTTGTTTGTAAATTTTTCAACCTGCAGGGAACCGAACTGTTGAATCATCAGCATTATACGAGTTATGACTGAGCATTTCGATTGGACTGCTGGCATCCCATGAATGCTGATACACAGACAAGGACCTCTGACTCACTGTTTTGATAACTTCTTCACACAGAATCCCACTCAAGGGGTTGAGTAAGCAGGTGGTCACACATAATTAACGTGGCAGGAGTGTGAGATGTGAGATGATGACATGTTTAATTTGTTGCGTTCAAGTTGGTTTCATGCATCTCCTGTATGACTCACCTGGCTGCTCAGAATCACATTCTCTGAATCACAACCTGTTGAATAAGTGCCTAGTGATGTTTTGACTTTTTGACTTTTGAACCCTAATTTTGTCTCACTAAAGCATAAATTAAATGTCAAAATAGACTATTCCCAACTTATTGACCCTGAATTATGAAAGGTTAGCGAGAGGCATAGGGATTTCTCTAACATTTATTTCAGCCTTTTCTGTTTTCAAATGATCAAATATAGCACCACAATTAAGTAAATTTACTCCTGTTGTGTCTTCGTAAAGAACACAATTTGAATTTTTCCATGAAAAATGGGTTTACTTTAAAAACAAAGGTGAATATTAATTAATGTATTCAATTAAATTTAATATTTTATACAAGTAAGTAAGTTTTGAGACACAAGGTCAGGAGAGACCTGGGAAATCACAGCAACACAAACACAATAAGAAAGCTAGTAAGTCTAAGTTAGACAGGATTTAGTTAAGTGAACAACTATACAGAACCCAGAAGAAGGAGAGAAGTCAGATTAGACGGGAAAATTGAATTTTGAGCATAGCTCGATTAAGCTGTGCATGTAAACGTAGTGACTGAGTTGAGGGACCAAAGTGTTTGGTGATAAAAAGTTCAGAATGCAAAGACCAAAGTGGCCACAGGGGCTCCCTCCAGTGTTCCTAAAAGTTATTTAAAATCCTTCTGGTGAATTAAGCCCAACAGTTTCAGATGGTAGTGTGCTCCATATTGAGGGTTCAGAGTAGGAAAGTGCATTTTTGCCAACTTCAGTACAGGGACGGCGAGACTAATAAAGTGGTGCAAGCGTAGACTATGAATGTGCTGTTTAGTTGACAAGTAAGAGGGTAAGCACGTGGGCGTGATAGGTAGGATGGTAAAAAAATAATAATAAAAAAGATGAATGTGTCTGCGCGGGGGCGGGGAGTGAGCAGCTGTAGGAGCACACTCCCTGTAAAAAAAAAAAAAAAACATGTCGGCTGGCAGGAATCAGGAAGCAAGCTGAGTGAGTACATTCCAAAAACCGGAAGAGCTCTTGTGCCATAGCGTCGTCTATCGCGTGACAGTGCAGCAGGCACCGGGGAAGGGCGGGGAGTTAAAACGCAGCGTGGTGGTGACGGCCCGATGATGACCAGGTGGGCCGGTGGGCTGAGGCGGAGCAGGTGTGGATGGTTGCTGAAGGCAGAGTAGGCTGAGCAGACGGTGCAGGTGGGGGTGGGGGAGGGGGTGGGGGTGAGTGGAGGCAACGTGCAGACTAAGTGATCTGTCACTCACGAGTGGGCTGTGGCAGCCTCACCTGTAAAACTCTAAGTGGTACCTCCGGTGTTTGAACCCCGACTCACTCACGCAGTCTACATCCTACGATGAGTCACCCGACCCGCTGGTTGGATGAAGAGAGCCTGGCGGATGCGAGTGCCAAGCGCTCTTCATCCAGCATCATGGCGGCATCGCGGGCACAATGACAGCACCTTCACCTTTTACCGACCTCTGCGTTCGTCCAATCTCAGGGACTCACAAAAAGCAACACAGAGGTGTCCACCCTCACAAAGTCCCGCTGCCTCTTCTGCCCCTCATCTCCATCTCATAAAACAGGGTGTGGATTCAGTTAATCTCAGGTAAACATTACAGCCAAAGTCCAAGTTCCAGCCAAGTTTAAGAGACATTTTTGTCCGGTTAAACATCCATCCCGCCTCCTGGAGGTGGGACTGCAAGTCTATCCCAGCTGCCTCAGGGAGAATGCAGGGTTCACACCTTGGACAAGTCACCAGTTTGTCACAGGGCCAACACACACTGAGAGAGGAACAGCCGTCCACCCTCACACCTACAGACAACTCACGTTTGACAATTAATGCTCATCTTAATCTAATTCATGTCTTTGGAATGTGGCTGGACCAAGGCAGACAGTGCAAAGCTTTTCCCAACCACAACGCATAAAAGTCAATTCTACGGTGACATGGGTGAAAAATCATAATGTGCGGCCACGCATTACTATATCGTGCCCACAAGATAATAAACCTTACCGCAAGTGACTCTAGAATGTGATTGTAATTTATTCCTGTACTAAAATAAAATGAAATTAATTCAGTCTTGTCCATCATTAAAGTAACAACAAGCAATCTGTGGTGAAATGACAACAATCGTTATATCGTGGCCACAGCAATAATTATCTCGTGGCCACGTGTTTATTATCTTGTGGGGACAATATAATAATGCGTGGTCACACTGTTTTTTTGTTTATCCATTTCACCAGGTGGGCTCCATACAATTCAAATATTGTAATAATATTATAGTCTAGTAAAAAACACTATAGTTTTAAAAAATAAACAAATAAAATGACAAGAGTAAACTGACACTTAAATCCAATCTTAGGCAGCAGTCCTGTGATTGGATAGGATGTTTCCAGCAGAGGTCACGAAGGCAACTGGAGTTTAAACAGTTCTGGCACCAGTCAGTGTCAGCGGCAGGATCAATTCCTGAGCAACACCTGCTGGTGGAGCTCTCAGTGAGTTTCACCTGCTTCATCTAGTGGCAGGCAAGCAGAGGACAAGAAACAGCAATTATGCTAAAACACTGAATAATATCAACCAAAAGTTTGGAAGACAAAAGTAGTTTTGTTTCCTAAATTTGTGTTGTTTCCTATTTTCCCCATTTAGTTTGGTATATTGTGATTTTAAGCCCTTTGCCAGAAATAGTTGGGCAACACCAAGACTGTGCTGAAATGACTCTGGAAATGTTTTTTTTATTTATTGTATAAGTATGCATATGTATATACATACAGTGCATATAACAAACATTTGAATGGAAATGTAATTTTTCAAAAAATGTATTTACTTGAGTTTGAACAACGTTAACAAAACATTTAGACTGGACTTAGATTTTCTCTCGTTCCCACTGTCAAACAGGTCATGCTGCATAGTCTGCGAGGGCGTTAATTGTGTATATAAAGCCAAAGTCACCAGGTTGAAATCGCAAATAATTCATTCACACGTAGGTATTTGCCTGGCGGCGGTGTATGTGAGTTGGAGGTGGGGTGAAGTGGGGTGCGGGTGGGGTGGAGAGGTCCTTGAGGGTGGAAAAACGCAGGCAATGTAAATCATACCTGTGGCGAAACCATGTTGTAATTCTATCACATGCCGAGTTGTTATCCTTAGGAGGGAACTGCTTCAATTCTGCGCCTGTTTCAGTTGAATACAACCATATGGCAGCGAGGTGCTTCACACAGTCCACTAACACTTATGCCCTGCGGAGTAATCTATGCAACTTTACCAGAGACACAACATAGATCGCCGTCACTTATTTAATGGTGAGAAATGAACCACAGATGTTGCACAGAGATGTCATCATTTGTGTCATTTGCTAGTCTCTGGAGGGGTTTGTTTCTGTTTAGGATTTCCTAAGGCAGTTTGGGTCTCCATCTTGGTGCTGAAACTAGAAACAGCAGAGCAAGAACAATCTTTCTCTTTTGGTGTTTTGCAGTTTCGATGGTATTGAGCGCCACCATGTGGAGAGATGTGATCAAGGCTTGTTGCTTGGACATTTTCCACACCTTTTTTTGTTACATGTGGGTGTCAGTCTCAAACGATCCACTTGCTGATCTCATAGTCATCACTTTGGTTTCTGTTGTGTTAGTCAGTATTGCAAACGAACGAATGAATAAATAAATAAACAAGTATGCAGTGTCACGAGCCTCTGCTGCAGGTATCACTCCCTATAGGCCTGAAGTCTTTCCAACTCTCATTGTCACATTTCCTGTAAGCCACTGGAGGAGACCCGTTGGAGCGTGACAGGAATTGATTTTCCTGCAAGCATATTTGCATTTCAACGGAAGACTATTGTGACTGAGAGCCGAAGTGGGGGTTCGGCAATGACTCACCATCGTGATACATCACCCACTTAGCTTTCCTCCATCCAGCGGTGAGGTTTTACATCATTTTAAATACACGGGCGTTAAAGCTCGAATACGTGGCTGCATGAAGGGAGCTAATTAAAAAAAACTTCGGAAAAAAATGCCAATTTTTCCATTGAATTTACATTTATGTCATTCATTGCAATAAAAAATAAAAAATACCCATTTTGTTGGGCTTTAATTCTTGGCCAGTGTAGGAACACGTCAATTAGAGAAGATCAGTGTGGTTAACAAAATTATAGGATGTAACACTTGTGATTTAAAAAATAAATAAATACAGGTGTTCTCCAAGGTCTTAAATTAATAATTATAATTTGTTTTCCACGTTTTCATATAAGAATTCAACTTCCACAGCTGTGCATTCGTGGCGCATTATAGGGAACTAATTAGTATTTGGGACATCTTCGGATTTATCTCAGATAAAAGTGCATAAAACGAGAACAGGCAGCTGGTCTGATGGTGAAACCACGTTAGCAGACAAACCCCTCAATCCTCCAAGCTTCACGGTGAGGAAGATGACCCGAAAGCAAGTGCACGGTGAAGTGGGATGCTGCGTGCGTGTCGTAAAGCCGCGCGGTCCTCGCATCACGCACGACGCAAGGAGTTCCCCCACGCTCCCACGGTGAAAACGCCCCTCTACTCCCCTCCTAGCCCTTCCCCGACCGTGATCCGTCCCTGACGGCTGCATCCTTCCTTGCTTGTAGCCAGCCTGTAGCGCATCATCTCCGGCGGCAGAGAGAAAAAGGCGCACCGGGGGCGGCGGGCAGGCGGCGGGCAGGCGGCGGCGTCCGTGCTTCTGACATCCCGCGATCTCAATGATCACAATCCGGCCCGAAGATCCACACCCCGACCCCCAGTAGGACAGGTACGGTCTTTTTCATTGTCATCGTCAAGAATCCGTTCGTTCCTGCGATAAGCCGACAGCGGAAACAGGTGCATGCTTGCGTTCGCCGGTTGTTGTGGTTTGACATTGTGGGATGAGGGAAGCGGCTGCGTGCCGGTCACACGCGTCGGAATACACACGTACATACGAACACGGACTCAAGAGAGAGAGAGAGAGAGAGAGAGAGAGAAAAAATCTGTCTGCTTTGTGCCACGAGTGTTACGGACGGACGGAGAGGGTGTTGCCGCCTGGCTGTGATTTGAACAATATGGTCGGCGGGCTGGAACGTGGAGCGACGACGAATCGGAGCATCCTTTCTCCGGCGCGTTAGCGAGCGAGGCCCAGCAGCAGCAGCAGGCAGCAGGCGGAGGGAGTCAGCAGGTGCACCGCGCCGGATCGCATCGTCACCGCTCAGCATCCGAACCGCACAAACAATGTCGCTCAAATGGTTTTGGCAACCCTTTTTTTTTTTTTTTTTTTTTTTTTCCTCCGACAGTGTGATTAAGGGACTGTTGTCTCATCCTTCGGAGCCGCACAGGCTGCTGCCGCCGCTGCTACTACAGCTGCTGCTCTGCATAATGAGCTAATTGAAGCCGGAGGAGTGTTGGTGGCGGGTGTGGCACAGGGTCTCTCAGTGTGTGTGTGTGTGTGTGTGTGTGTGTGTGTTTGTGTGTCGACCAGGAGGGCCGTTGAAGTGAAAATGAAAGTAGTTTTGGATGCATGATGAGCTTTCATTAATTTGTGTGAGAAACTTTAGAGACATGTCAGTAGATAAATAAGCCACCATCTGCACCCACAGCTAGTTGTGTTTGTTGTAGCCTATTTGGAAATGCCAACTCAGAACAAGCATTCATTCTAACTACTGAATCATCTAAATACTAATTCTCAGCTCAATTATTATTTGCTGTTTGTTATTATTAAATTCAAATATGCCAGCGGCATATTTAGCCAGCTGGTTAGTGTGTTCAAGTCCTAGGGTTTAGCCTCCTTCTAAAACTGATAGGCAAAGAAATAGCATCACCATTTGTGATGTCACAAAGGGCTTAAGAATTGTAATTACGATCGTAATTTGTGTTTCGAAGGTTTTGCAAGCAGCAACAAAACAAGCGTTAAAAAGGGTTCAATGACATGCTAGAGGCACACGTTGCTTTAAGAGACATCAGGATTTCACAGAATGAGTGTTTTATATTTAACAATCCCTGCAAACAATAAATCAAACTAAGGTAAGCCTAGATAAATGTCTGGTTAAATGCGCATGCATCTCTAGATGAGCGGTCTGTCATTTAAAAAACAAAAGATCAAGACAATCCCATTTTCATGGCAGGAACAAAAGCAGTGGCAGGCGAGTCAAAAAGCAAAATAAACTCTGAGTGGTGCTGTGTAGGACAGACAACCAGTTCTTGTTCCAGTCAACAGGTTCCTTCCCAGCACCTCTGACCCAGTCAGATTCTACAAGTTCACATTTACAACATAGCATCCCTCCCCTCTGCATCCCTCTTACTGAAACACACTGTGGCCTGTCATGTGGGTCTGGCTCTTCCATGGCCCCGGGTCTCGGCAGACTGGGGGTCGAGAGCCGAAGAGGGGGGCAAACTAGACCTCAGGAGCCGTCCACCTGTCCCCACTGTGCTCTCACTCTGCTCCACCCCCCAAGTCTCTTTTTTCCCCTTTATTTCACCTGCTCTACTTTCCAGCCTTCCCCCTGGTGTGCCTGTAAGTAGCCGTGCTGCTCTCCTCCGGCGCTCATGTGCTCGTTGCTGGGATGCATGTTGCGTTTACACCTGCAGGAGAAAATTACAGTATTGACAATCCGGTCTCTGGGCTTTTGTCAAGGTGGTTGGAGGGGGTTTGCCAACCGTAATAAAAACTGCCGTGCTGCGTTTCCCCTGGGGCAATTTTACGATATTTAAAATTTCCTGTTAAATCACCAGCAAGGTTGCATTTGGATTTGGCTCTAAACTCTGGGATTTTTTATTTGGTGTATTCCTTCATCAGCGAATGTGCCTTGAGGGCAAAGGTCAGGCCACATAGGGCTTCCCTGGCAGGATGAGCTTGTAGGGCTTCCACTTGGAATGCGTGTTTAAGGAAGCACACTAAGGCACAAACCTCCCTCGAGTCCGTTCTCAAGTCATTCTGCGATCGATTTGTAATAGCTCATTGAAGCAGGGCCAGAGGTTCCTTAGTAGCCAAATTGGAATTCTCCACGACATAAACTTGTGGGGGGGGGGGTTCAGAAGACAGAGGAGCTCTAAGAGTCCTATTAAAGCTTTCAGCATGTACAAATAAACAAACGAATGGAAAAAAAAAGCATTACATATTGCATCATTATTACAAATGAGGTGCTGTAGGATTCAATGCCAAACCCAGCAGGACATTCCATTATCTGGCAGTCCTCCCCTCTAATGTCAGGCCAAAATTGTTTTGTTAAATTGAGAAGAAAGTGATGGCTGTCCTCAGTAGATCATTTAGTTGTCGTGTCATGCTGAGTTTATACGACTAAATGAATGAAGTGATGCAAGACTCCAGACTTCACAAAGATGTTTATTACAAAAACGCTCTCAACGAGAATAAAAATGGAAACAAGAGACACTCTGAAGCGGGGGGAAAATGCTAGCAAAACACTCGCAAAGGGGATAAAAAAGGAACCCAAAACACTCCCATGTTTGAAAAAACATCCTTTTCAAATTTGTCCAAAACTGGGAAACTCTTGGCAATAACCAACTTGGCAGGACTGAACAAGACAAAGAGAAAGACTGACTATACACGCAGACACGCACACACACACACAGACAAGGGAATGGATAACAGGTGGACAGTAGAGGCGGGGGAGACTAATTAAACAGGTGCGCACACAGAAGGGAAGTCAGGGTCAGACGAGAGGGGAAGAAGGAAAGTACAAAATAAAACAGGAAGTGGAGACAAGATGACATCAAACACTAAACATGGACGTGACACAAAACTTGACTGCTTTGTAAACAGTAAATCCCTCCACTGATTGTTATTGGTCTAAATGACTTACACAGTTAACAGTGGAGAATCAAACACAGACCCAGAACAATGAAACCGTGTACTTAAAGCTGAAAGAACATTTAGAATGTTCTTGGCCAGAGCATCCAATGTATAGCACGCTATTCAGGGCGGAGCCAAGAAAACAGCCGTCATCTGCTAAACCTTTGCTGTCGCCTCCTCAGACCTGAGTGTGTTTTGACTCCCACATTACTGTGCCTTGTTTGTCCACAAGAGCTTGGCTTCTTTCTCTCTCGCCGTCCAGACATCAGCGACAAATAGGCTTCGAGATACATCACACGAGCAGAGGGAAAGATTCCAACCTTTAATCACATAGCGATAAACTTATATGTTACGAACACGGTAGCTTTTGTTTGATTGATTTTGTCCTGTAAATCGTGCAGCCACAATTTCAATCTGAGGCGCTACTGTACACCGAGAAGTCCTCTTTAAATCCCCACTCACCACCGCTGGCTCCAGCACTGCCCACCTCCACATGAACTGTCTTATACTTGAGTGCCGTGCCAGGCAGTCGTTCACCCCTGTGTGTGTGTGTGTGTGTGTGTGTGTGTGTGTCACCAAGTGACATGAAGGCTCCCTGGGCTGTTTTCTTCTTCTCTGTTCTCCATGTATGACAGGAAAACGTTTGACACAGGTTTCTATGGTTACTGCATAACAATAAGAGCACGGATGGTATTTTGGTGGCGACCAACCTCGTTGTTGCGAATGTTCATGTAATGAAATGAAAGGAAAGTGCGCTGCAGGCGTAGCGAGCCTGGTGCCTTATGGCTGTGTTGGCCGTTTTTTTCCTCCCTCTTGAACGGCGAAGGCGGCCACGCTTTGAAAATGTATAGAGGTGGGAGCGAGGAGTGCGCTCACTTTGAGGGAAAATTGCAGGAACAAGGGAAAGATGGTTATCTTCAGCCTAATTGGGTGTGACTCCGGGAGTGAATGATAATCTGGAGGCTTCTACGGTTTATCAGCGGAGGGACGGATTGTTCTTGATGGGCTTAGATTTCCAAGTAATTCACCGTCGCGTAGATTCAAATGCACACCACCAACAGAGCGGCTTCGTCTGGCAGGTGAGTCGCAGCAGCGCATAATGTGAAAGCTTGTGCGTGTGTGTCTGAAGTCGTGGTCGCCAAAACCGCAAAGTCAACCGGTTAAAAATAACCCCCAAGAGAAATGTCTCCACGGCTCTGCTGTCTCACGATATTAGCCGCTATGTAGGTCACATGGCGAGGTGTCCATTCCTCCCTGCAATCAGCGGCGGAGCGTTTTGGTGTGAGATTATATTTAGCGCGCAGGAGGTGATGGTGTGATGCCCACTGGAGTGGCTTCAATTTGTTTAATGCAGCTCATGATTTAGGGTCAAAATTCCTGTCTTTATTTCTATTTGGTTGTAATAATAGCTCTTATTGGTGTGAGTTCATCAATGTTAAGCATGGATGTTATGCCATTCCTCACCTGTGGGTGGCAGTGAGCACGGTGTGCAGCTTCGGGGAGACAGGAAGCGCTGGGGTACACCACCTGTTCCTCAGAGCTCATGCTACGCCCGAAAAAGGTGACACGTGTTCTCCGCCTCATCCTTTCAAATGTTTTCTTGTGTTCAATAGGTGAGTGAATGATATCAAAACACTGATAAATGTTAGACTGTGTGTCCGGGTAAGCGATGAACCCGGAATGTATATTGTAAACGGTGGAATGTGTATTATGTCCATTACACATAGAAGAAAAGTTAGCTCTTTGCGGCTATCGGCGGAGTCCGCCCGCTGCACGAGACATCACGGTTCCCCGGCTAGTATTGTTTTTTATGTATATCGGCTTTGTTTGACATTTTTGGCTGTACACGCATACACCTTCACATCCACACGCACTCACTCGCGCACACATCCACACGTACTCGCGTACACGCGCACTCACTCGCGCACACTTACACTCGCGCGCACATCCACGCGAACACGCGCACTCACTCGCACGCACACATACACTCGCATTCACTCGCACGCACATCCACATACATACTTCGCTCGTACGTACGTACATACACACTCAGCCATTTCTATATATTCAGTTTGGGGTCTAGAATTTAGTTGATTGCTCTTTCTGTCATTGTCATTTTATGTGTAATGATGACAAATGTGTGGGTGAATTGGCCAGTTTAAACATGTCTCTAAGATGGTAAGAAGGTCTGTTTTGAGTGAGTTCAAATAAGGAACTGTAATGTTTTGCAAATTATTGAATAATTTCAGTGTTTAAAATGTTGAGTAAGCTATATATTTCTGAATAAATAGAGAGCTCATGCTACGCCCGAAAAAGGTGACACGTGTTCTCTGCCTCATCCTTTCAAATGTTTTCTTGTGTTCAATAGATGAGGTGATCTTTAAATGTCTGGACCCACGTCCTCTACTGCGGGGGTGCAACAATGGCAGGAACTGATAGGCTGCTCACGCGGCTCTCTCTTGTAACGGTATACACCAAAGATCCGAGGACTCTGGCAGTCTGCGGACTCTGATGGTATCTGTGCAAATCAAATGGCGAGTCTTCCCGTCTCGCTGACCTGACCCGTCCCGCTCAATGGATGCGAGATTTGCTCTCCGCGGTTATCCTGATTGGAAGGGGTCGACCGCCGCAGTAAACCGATTAATATTTCAGGTGTTCGCCTCATGAATCAAGTCATGAGTTTTGACAGCTCACTTTGCGGGGGGTGCGATTTTGGCTCCGCCGGATGTCTTTTAATCAGCCGGGATTAGCTTTGCAGCGACGCCACCTTCAACCCCTCGATGCAGACACCCCTCTGCTCTTGTGTTACAAAATTGGCCGCAGTGTCTGACTGGCTGTTCTAATGAAGCGGGGAGGGCAAAGTCCTCTGTCTCTTCGTATCAGCTCCAAAAAAAAAGTGGTGCTGGGAGGGTTGGACCTCGACCTTCAGTTGCCCTGGAGTGGGAACTAGCACTCAACTGCTAGCGCCGGAGACCCCTCCCATTATAGGAGGTGGAGGTGATTGGCTTCTCCCTCTGAGCCTTAAATTTGAAGCCAAATTGCTCGATAAGTCCTACCGTCCTTCTCTGTTGCAGCCTGCGCCCAGGAGTGCTGAGGAGACGTGACTGGGACTGCACGGACGTTGGCTTACGTACTATCCCTCAACCCCACGGCCCCCCGCCCCCCCCCTCACCTCCCACACACACACACACACACACACACACACACACACACTGCCTCCCTCTGCACGGTACCTGTTTCCTCCCGGCCCACTACTGAGGATTGATGGACTGGCAGCAGGGGGCCATTAGCGGGAAAGCGCTGATCATAAAGCCGGGACTGCGGAGGGAGCTGCGTGATAAGATGGCAGAGGTCCCTGAGGAAGCGTTGGGTGATTGGCTGACACAGAGAGGGTGGTGTCTAGATGATGCAGTTTAGCGTGACCTGCCCATTGTACGGGAGACTTTTTTTTTTTATTTGTTTGCTTGCATTTTACCAGGACATGTCAGCCAACATGCTCTTCATGACATGTACCATTGCTTCGTATGCCGGTGGGAATACACAATACACACAATAGTCTGAGTCAAGACCTAGTGTTAACCTGTCATAGCATTGAAACGAGTGAAATTGTCTCTTGAAATGTTAATTATTATTTCCAGGTGCACCCACCTCTTGTGGCCATGCACACAGGCACATTTCATATTGTCATTAGATTGCCACTGTGAGGTTGTTTTTAAGTCATGTCAGAAGGGGAAAAACCCTTTTGACATGACTTAAAAATAATAACACTCTTCTTTGATCTTCTGATGAACAGCTTTATCAGCCTCATTACTTCAAAATCAATAAAACTATCAAAATTAATTCAGAATACAGTGAATTTTCCCTTTTGATTCTGCCAGAGCCATTAATTCACCAACATTCTTTGTTGGAAAAATCTCATTAATTCAGAAAGAGACGTCGCCCTTTTCTCTCACGACGGCAATATGCTTCCATAGTCCTCCCCTGGGATTTCTGGAGCCTTTCCGACTCTTTTTAATCAGGAGGAGCTGGTGTTGCGGATGCGAAAAGCTCCGGCAACAGGTGATGCTAGGGTCGTGAGCAGATTGCTCTTTTCATTTATTTTTCATTAACTTTGTTTTTGAAGCCGGAGATCCTTTTAGAGGCGGGGACAAAGAGGGGAAGAGGAATGAGACGCAGCTTCTCTTAGAACTCCGACACTGCCGGCTGCTCCTCTCTGTCATTTACCAGGTTGCTGCTTCCACAGCCATCCTGTTTTTCGCAGATCAGACGAGGTGCAGGTTGTCGAATAATACGTTATTTATTTATTTTTTTTAAATAAAGGTTGGGTGTGATTAGTTACAAAAGATGTTGCTACAAATAACCAAGGACATAAACAGTTGTCTTCTAAATATCGAAAGATGTGAGAAAAAAAGCAGTTCTGCACTTTTTCAAGCCTGACTTCAAATCAGCAAATCTGCTTGTTCACGAGCACTGTTGGTGTGGTCATCAAGGCACCATGGAGAGCAGAGTTAACCTGGCGACCGCTCCAAAAATCCATTTTCGTGCCCAGCCTGTCCAATTAACTTCACAAAGCAGCAATGGCGTCTGGCAGGGAACTAAACTGAGTCCTGGGTCCATATTTACACTGGATCCAAAGTATTTCTTAAACGTCCTGATAAAGACAGATGGTTTGCTTGGTGAATACGGGCTTTTAGAGAAATGAACAAATTGCCTAATTAAGGCCGGTGCACTGTTGGGGCGCGTTTCTGTTCCCGCTTGTAAGCGATGCAGTCACAAAACCTCCCTGGCAAAGGAAGTAGACTGCAGACATCACACAAAGGCCCTCCTCTGCATGTTCCTCTCTGCACTTCACGTGACAGCAGCTTTGACTGGGTTGGACTGCCAGCCTATTTGTTTCAATAGAAGATAGAGATAAAGACTTATGTCGTAGTCAATTGAAACTATGATAGGTTAAATTGCGGCTTAAAGGTCCAGTGTTGTTCTAAATCTCCTGATAGTATGGGTAGCTGGTGTCTCCAGCCTGACACTGAGCTGAGGGAAGTTCATCCTTAGTGTCTGCAAAAACACAAACGGTCCAACAATGGAATCATATTTTACAGGAAGATAAAGTGCAGTGTTTTTGCAGGAGACTGCAAACAGAGGGCTAACTAACTACATCATTTTGTAGGGATCTGTAGATGTCGTCTTTAAAAGATGTTGCTGGTCAAGTCACATCGTATAATTATAATCAGGTTTTAATTATGCTTACAGCTTATCAGCGAAGTGGACATCATAATGCTTAAATGGACCACAATGGTCTGTTGCTTAGCTCAACATTGGACATCACAGACATAAACACACATAACATGTTGTGTCTCGTGCACAAGCCTCTAAAGAGTTTGACCTGCCACTGACAAATCTGTTGTTTTATTTTATACTTGTCGTGCTAAATGTATATAATTAAAGCAGTCGGACGGTAGGGATAGCTCCCAGTATTAAAACACACTGAATCTGCAAATCAGATGACGAAGCGGAAAGAAGAAATAGCAGCAGTCGGGATGGTGGGAAAAAAAGCGACGACATTATGGGGACGATGACACTCTTTTCTCGCGAAGGAAGCCGTCAGACGGTGAGAAGTACAAGCAGGCGGGTCTGATCTCCAGAGTTAAATGTGGCAGCATGTGAAAGCAGCAATAGAAAACAGGAGCAATCAGCAGCCTCTGCCGTGGCGACGAGGTGCCCGGGGAGGTGCTGACGAGAGCTGTTGAAGCCTTACAAAGACCACTGACAGATAGAAGAACATTATTTCTAAGATGTTGCCTTTTATATTTAACTGAAATGCAGCTGGTTTCATTCCCCCCTCTATTAAGGCCATTTCCAGATTTAACAAATGACTGTGTGACTGTGGTGGTCTGCTTCAAACTACTTTGACTTTTTTTTGTTTCAGTCAGAAAACTCCCAGTTTGAGGTGTACAGGTTTCTCTCACTGTTTTGGCTCTCTTCATCCTCCTGCTCTACCTGCCCCATTCGTGGCTCCGCCTTGGAACTCTCTTGTGACTGGCCAGCCGCTCATTGGTAGAACTAGCTAGCGAGGAAGATGGCTACTAGCTAGCAGTGACACCATGCTCACATTTAACATGTGTGGAGGCCTTTGACAATGTAATAATCAGCTAAAATCAGCGAAATACGAATGGCTTGTCTCAGCACTTTAACACAGATTCACTACATTTTTCATACTTGGTGTGTTAGTTGACATGCCAGTAACACAAAAACACGTTGGCCTCTTTAGAAGTTATTTGAACTTATTTGGCCACACACAGCCTTGACAACACTTTGATATTTTATGCTGAACATGCTGAAGACGCTGTGGTTTCTGCATTTTCTGCCCTTACTTTTTCTTCTTCGTCTTCTTCTCAGTGGATAAAAAATTGTAATGAAATTGTGGTTGCAAAAATCTTCTTCTTCTTCTTCTTCTTCTTCTTCTTCTTCTTCTTCTTCTTCACCCTCTGTCTGTAGGGGACCAAACACCTTTTACATCTTCTCCTCAGTACCCCTAGACTCCGTCTCACCGCTCTGGCTGTTATTTCCTCAGGACAGTGTTTGACAGATATCTGCAGAGGAACCATTGCTCTGCGCTCGGCTGATGCTTGGCTGCCTGAAGGCACATCAATTTTTACATTCCTAAATTGACAGACTCTTTGTTTGGGAGACGCGTGGAAGACAAGTGGCCGCTGGCGGGGCCCCATTAGAGGCGCGCCGTCGACGTTTCTCTGGCCCAGATGATCAGCCTTCACGTTCCGCTACTATCTGGCAATTTATCTCCGCCGCCACGCCGCCACCGCAGATGATGAGTCTTCTGGTCCATCACAATGTGTTCTTTTTTTTTTTTGGCATCCCCTTTCGGTCCGTCTCTCCTTAGTTTTCAAAGGCCTGCAGTGAAGCCTGGCTTACATCAGCCCTAATGATTATCAGGCCAGATCGTCTGAACCGTCGCCTTCATAATTTGGAGCAGAGGAGGTCGTCAGACCCGTGCAGGCCGGCCTCCGAGGAGGCTCCTCTAAGATGGGTGGACAGATAGACAGATAGGGCCGCACGTGCAGCAAGTTTGTGCTTTGCTGCTCCGTCTTCCAGGAAGTTCATCGCGGACGACGGCTCAACTCCTTTGTGGCTGCAAGCGCCGTTACGTAACGGGCCGCAAGAGGAGGACAAAATTGCTGCGGTCGGTTTGGAAGAAGTGCACGTGACATGATGGGATGATTGGAGGTTCAGAATGTGGGCACTTTTCACACCCGCAATGCTTTTACTCACAGCAGCTGTTTTCGACCTGTAGCATCTTTTGCGCGAGTAATTGCGTGAGATTGGTACATTGATTTGTGCTTTCACTGCAATTTTGGGGTTACAGGTGCAGCCCGCAGGAGCGGAAGGCCACTTTTATTTTTGCTGTGTAAAGAAACATGAATATGATCCTATTACGTGCTGGATGTTTGCGGCGATCATGTGAAGTTCAGTCCGACTTCCATCTCTGGTTATGCGTGGAACAAATTGAACACACATTTACTGGAACAGTCGATTCTACGAGCCAGGAGTTTTATTATCATTATGTCCAAACCAATCCATCCATGCTGTAGCACCTCGCTCCCTCATAAATTGTTGCTTATAAACAAGGCACGCTGTGAGGCCAGAACACTCCCTCTTGTTGTTGTTCCATTCCACCCAGTTAATTGCTTTGCTTTGATTCTGACAGACGTCTGTTGGAAACAATCACCTGCAATGACTCACTCGGCACACAGCTCTGGTTGCTGAATGTAAGCGCATGAAACTAAAGCACAAGAGGGCAAACGGCAGGGTGTTGCACGTGTGTTTCCCTGACTAATGTCTCCCTGCTCCTGTGGATAAAGCTCGCAGATGAGCCGTGCAGATCCTCCATTTAACGTCAATCAATACAACATCGACTGCTGCCTCTCGCTGTCTGATAGCATTACTATCGCTCCTAATCCGGGACTGCTGTGACCTTTACTTAGTTGCAGGCGGTTTCTCCGCAGACTGGAGGCAAAAGAGAGGGATGGACGCGGAGCAGTGCAGAGCACAGAACTGTTTGACGGTGGAGGAAGTCATCTGTTAGCGTTTAGGCGGAACGAGCATCAGGCAGAAGTTGTGCTGCGTTTTTTTCCCCTCTCAGATCTGCACAAAACCGATGCAGTATTTTGGAGCTGTCCGTAAAAAGCATTTTGTGCAATTGGTGCGTTTTCATTGGGTCATGTTCTGCATCAATGTGTGTCATGGTGTGTATACAGTAACAGCTGGTTGTAAATGGAAAGCAGTGCAGGTTGTGGGACTTGTGGAGAATCCCATCGAATGTGGGAGTGGTTTCAGAGACCTTGTGGTTTCAAAACCTCAGGACGGCCCACCCAGTTTTGTGATGCAATAGCGCCTCTAGTGTCATCTGCTACATCTCACCCCACCGATGAACGTTTCAAGTTACGTGTGATTGCAAACTTAAGTGTTGCCGCAAAAGCAAAGTTGCACTTCAAGCAACTTTTTTTTCAGAGGCTCATGGCCCAGGTGGTGCTCTGAGCCTCACCTCTGTCAGTGCTCGGATAACTTCACAGAGGCGCCGCTTGACATCCACCCTTTGCAGATTATGGACAGATAAGACACAGTCTGTTTGTAGACAGTGGGGAGCGTTGAGGCGACGCAGCTGGCAACCTCAAACGTCTCAGCCGTCGTCGCCTCCCTCGTGCGCCTCGGCATGTGTGCGGGAGAGCAGAAGCCAGTGCTCAAAGTGCGCGGAACTGAAAAGTTACACTTGGATGGAGGAATTTGTTGCACTCCCGATGACAGCGGGTGTGAAACGCACACACACGCACGGTGCCATTTTGCAAGAAACTGTCAGGGTCCCGCGGACATCTGGCGGTAAGATGGCACATTGCACACAAACCCATACGCCATATCATAAGTAACATGAAGGCCCCGACCATTAGACAGAGTGATCAAAGTGCAGTCAGACCAGCACTTCTGAATTACTCCGCAAATTTCTGTACTCAATAAAAATCCATGAGGGAGAGGTCACCAAATCCCTGTTTTCTTCATCACTCATCTGTCTTATCCCAGCTGTGCTGTCAGGACCAAATGGTGTTTTAGTCAAATGATGACTGCTGCAGGTGCATGGTGGTTCAGTGTGGCCGCCTCCTCACAGCAGGACCCCCTGTACGTACATAAAAACACACATTTATATCCAAAGCCAAAGCTAAAAGGCCTCAAAGGCCTCTTTTCTTTTCTTTTCTTTCCGTCTTTGCAAAAATCTTTGAATCTTACTTTCCTCGCTCTCTCTCTCTCTCTCGCAGCTCAAGGTGAAAGCAGGCGAAAAGCCTTGGCCTTTATCAGTGGCATTAGTAAGTCCGGCTATAAGCAGTCGTATTTCACTCCTGGCTAAGTCGGTGAACTAATGAGCCAATCATGTCACATTTGTAGCGGCTTGTTTTGATTTAACCAGGCCGTAATATATGATAATATTAAACACATCCCCTGCCTGCTGATATCCAAACTCATGATTCTACGCCGCAGCGGATGAGGCGCCTCTTCACCTCCCTGCAGCTACTCCTCTCCTCCATACAGCCCAGCACCTATACGTTTATGCAAATTAGCTGTTTACCTTGTCTGACTTTGACGCTGCTGAGCTGCATTAACATGAGCGTTGAGAAAATATGTGAATTTTGATTCATTGCATCTCCACAACAGGAGCCCAGTGTGGTGGCGCTGTGATTCTGCACAAATCGGGCCGTGGTTGAGGAGGACAGCAGCGAGTTTTGGAGTGGGACACCCGCAGTCGTCTCTTTGATCCGGTTTCATTATGCAGAAGGTGGGCTCACCCATCACCAAGGCACGAGACGTGGAGCGCTGCAGCCTCCCAAGCTGTAAAACACGGAGGACAGCTGGTGGTGGAAAAAACAAAACAACTGTTAATTAGAGCCTCGTCTTCGGGGGGAGGAAACTCCACCACACCTCTTAACGGATTGCGAACACTCGACTGACCGTTATTAGAGCAAATAAAAGCCTCCTGTTTTGCTTCTCCCTAATGATTAATTTCCCTGGCAGCTTGGTGCGTCCTATCAGAGCGTGACGTGTCTCCACCTCGCTAATCCCACCCTCCTCGTTAACCTCTTACTTCCCCCTTGCTTTTAGCACATTTGTTATTTATTCAGGCAATGTGGTTTAAATTGTTTGTGTCTTCGCAGTGAGCGCGATCAGATACAAAGTCACGGTGGCAAACAGTGACCTACAATCGCTGAACAAATTGCTCAAAGCTTGAATCATTTTACTGACTCGTGAGTCATGATGCCTCATCTCTATTGATCCGTGCACTCATTGTGCCTGCTACCGCTAACTAGCTAACTGCATAGAAAAGAACGGACAAAAAAATGTTCTTCTCTATTCTTCTTGAGTTGATTGTTGAATCAGCCCTGTGGCAAAAGCAACAGGGACCCTTGGAGTGGGCGGAGCTTGTGTGCTCACATGGTTTTCTTCACACTTCTTCTCGGTGACTGACTCAGAGACTGAAATGACTCAGAAAAAACCCCAATTCTCTTTGTTGAGCGACTCAAAAAGAATCAAGTTCCGCTACAAACAAATATTTTGTTTTCTGATGTTGAAATCATCAAGTGCGTCCAACGTTCTATTGACGTTTCTAACTTTTGTTTCCTATCCTCGCGCCCTTTTGAAGTTGTAACTGGGAGCACATTGTAAACTGGGCTGTTCAGCATATGTTGTATATCTGGCACACAGGACCTTCTTCCAGGCTGACAAATCGCAGCTATTCTAAAATATACTTGACGCCGGAGGGAGAAGAAGGAGCCTCAGGATTTGGCAACGACAACAAAAATATCTCAGTCAACTGAAGGGGGTAACGGAGGGTCACTAAATAAAAGATTAGACATCCTTTTGCGATGAGACTTCAAACGGCCTGCTCCCTGGCTGGAAAATGTCACATTTCATCCTTTGGAAATTTCATCACAACGACATACGAGGAACGCTCGTGACCCTCTGCTCACTTTATTCTCGCCAAAGCCGCGCGCCGCCTCTGGGCTTTATCTCAGCTAATCTGCTCCTCTCGGTGGCGCCGCCTAATCCAAGAGAAATCTGCCATTGTAAGTGCATGTGCTTGTTTGAGAGAGTGTGCGAGAGTGAAAGAGAGACAGAGAAAAGAGAGGGAGAGAGAGGGGTGTGTGTGCTGGGACTGGGCTCCAGCAGCGGCGGCCGTGGTCACCTCCAAACGGCAGCTCTCATTTGTCTTCCGGCACCTGCATAATATTCCCGACGTCTCGTCTGTCTGCGCACATCCCCGACGTCTCGTTGCTCATAATCTACTCCTCTCCCGTCCTCAAGTTGTTGCCACATTCCCTCTGCCCTTTCCTTCATTGTTTCCTCCCTTTTTCTCTCCTCCTCCTCCTCCTCCTCTCCATCTTTGTGTCTGGCACTCAGCTGCTGCCGCCGCAGCCGCTGCAGGGCTCTTTGGCTGATGTGATTTACGCTCCCCTTTTTTTTTTTTTTTTTTGCTTCCCCCCAAGTTGACACTCTTCACGCAGAGTGCTCCTGTGGGAAGCCGACTGACTTACCCTTCCTCCGCAAACGCAATCGCACGGCCGTGCGTGTGACAGATACGCTCAATCTGCAAGGCCATCAGCCGCGGAGGCGGTGGGCGGAGGGTGGAGGGGATTTATGGGACGCCGCCGTTTGCGACTGCTCCCGACCGCTCCCGACCGCTCCCGACTCCCGGTTATTAGGGCGGAACGTCAGCCTTTCCGTGCGCAGGTGCGTTTGGCTTAAGCCTCGGGAGTGGGATCCATCTGGTGTCCGTAGGTGGAGTCGGAGCCGCGGCGGGAGCGAAGGGTCCCCCGTAGCGTGTGATCTTAACCGAGTGTGTTTTTGTGTGCGCTTGCAGGACTGCAATCCATTTCAATGACAGCGGAGAAGACTGTGGCCGGGGAGATGAGGAGCGCGATGGAGGGTGACTCCAGGAGGACCAATCAGGTGGGAGCGCCGTAAAGCATCAGCAGCTGTACGCGCTCGACTCGGGCCTCTCCATCACTCCGGGGCGCTCCGGCGCTCTGTTTGATATGCAAGGCTGCCAGCCCACCCTCTGTGCAAGAGCAACCCTAATATCCTGAGATCCTGCAGCAGCGCCGTCCGCTCCACCAGCACGCATTTTCATCACTCCGCCTAATTCTAATTGGAGGCTCTAAATCATTTGGCAAGAAGCTTCCACGCTGCCTCCCGAACCCCAGGACTCAAACATTCAAAGAGGGGGGAAAAAAAAACATATGCGAACATTTAAGAGCTTGATCAGTGAGAGGATGCGTGTGTCTCTCGGCGTGCAGGTACCGGAGGAGCACGGGGAGGACGACAGCTCCGAGAAGACCCCCAGCAAAGCCTCCAAATCCCCCCAGAAAACCACAAAACGGCCCAAGACCGTCCCTGTCAAAGTCAGCCTGCTGGACGGCTCCGTGTACGAGGCCGCAGTGGAGGTACGGCTCCGTCGTCCAGCACCCATTCGAGTTGGGAGTGCATGAAAAGCGTTTTTACAAAGAAAGAATAAAAATGAAATGCACCACATAAACATGCCTAATAAGACTCTGCTCCTTCTACTTTGCACATGTTGCAAAAAGACTGGAAATTGTATCAGTTAATTTCTTTAAATGCCTCTAAATCCAGACTAAGAGCACTTGAGACAACCTCCTGATATTGTACCTTTTTTTCATATATAATTTTACTGTAACTGTTGATTTTAAATTGCTGTCATTTTAAAGCTTTGCTGCCTTTTGGCCTGGACTCCCTTGGAAAAGAGATTTTTAATCTCAATGGGACTTTCCTGATAAAATGAAGGTTAAATAATAATAATTTAAAAAAGATATAAACAACAAAACACAACAAAAATGTGCAAGAGCATTTGCAACATTAGCGCTTTTGGTAAATTATGATAGTGTCTCGTTTCACTCATTTGCATTCTTCCGCTCAAGCAAAACACAGTTTTGGACATTTCTTTGCTACAGCTCACGTACACCCAGAGTGCACAGCTCGCTGAAGTGCAGCGGTTGGAAGCTGGTGTACAGGTTGAGCACAGCTCTTGACTCAGCACATCACATCGCAGTGGGCCTCATTCTCCTTGGGTAGTACGAACTGAGTCAGGAGGAAGTGCTCTGCTGCTGCTGCTGCTGCTGCCGCTGCCGCTGAGGGAGGAGGGATGGGAGGTGAGGCGGGGGGGGGAGGGGCGGGGACAAGATGCACGTTGTGGGGGTGGGGAAGTGGAAGGAAGGCTGAGATGACCGGCGCTGGGCTTCGGTGAGTCGTGACGCTTCTTGTCTTTGCGTTGGCGCACCAACCAACGGGGCGAAATGATCCCGGCGCTCGGCGTCGCCGTGTTTCCAGCAGCGGCATCATCGAACAGGAAACATAATTAGTCCTGGACTGAAGTCTCAGGGGAGGAGGAGGAGGGGGAGGGGTGGGACCCTGGCGCATGACTTACAGTGATTGGCATCCGCGGGGACTCCGGGACACGATTGGCCGCCACCGCCGCACTGGTAGCGAGTATTCTCATTGGCCGCTCGACCTCATTACCGTCAGCTACGTTCCCTTTATGGATCCCCGCCTCCTTCTTGACCTCACTCATTTATTTTTTTTTTACCCCTCTGAGGCCGACCTGCCCTGGGTTTGTCCTTATTCCTCGCTGCCGGCGTCACTACGTGTCACGTGCGCGGTGATGCTGGAGCTATTGGGTTCGGACAGGAAATCCATGGGGTTGACAGATGAGCGCTGTAATGTTTGAGCGGGTAGAAAACAGAGAGAAAGGAGAGGGAGGAGGGAGGGAGGATGAAGAGCATGGGGGAGGAGGCGGAGGCGGAGAGGAGGAGGGACCTCTCACGCACCCGAGGAACAGTCACACACGGGTGTGTGTGTGTGTGTGTGTGGGTGTGTGCGCGCGATTGCAATGGGCATCATCAACTAAGTGACATCGTGAATGTAATGACAGTCACGACGCAGGTTACGGTGCAGATGGGCCCTGATGGAGCTGCTGCTCCGTATTGACGCCGCTCCGTGCATCGATTAGCTTCAGTGCATTTACGCTGTCCGGTTCTTAACCTCAAGCCACATTCCGCGCCGGCAGCGGCCTCTGGCAAACAGCCTGTCACACCTGATGGAGTGTCTCTGAAATGTAATGGATCTGTATTATTGCGTATCCTTCTGGTGAAGAGCCCCATAGAATGCCCTTAAATGTGGTGGAGGCAAAAGAGCCGTCTAATCACATTTGCGCGCACCAATCAAATTTGTCCCAGTGGTCGCCTGTGTGGCTGCCCGTGTTTACATCTGGTGGTACTTGATAGTCTTCTTCTTGCTTGGGTCCATGAAAAAGACTCTCTGTTGGTGGTATTATCCATTGTGTTTGCCTCTAACGCAGCGCTAGCACACAGCAGCTCTGAGGCTAGCTCCTCTATGTATGCGCTCCACAGTCAAAGTCAAGTCAAAGTAAGCGAGATAGTGAGATAGACAGTAAGATAGACTTTACTGTGCAGTGAGATAAGCCTCTAGTAGTGGTTAAGTTTACCTTTTATTGCAAGAATACCATCCTGGTCTGGTGGAAGCATCAACGCTGATCTCTTAAGCAGCAGCCATTGTCTACAATTTCTAGAGGCTTGACTTGCTTCTGCTTTTTGGAGAGTTTCTCGCCTTTTGTGGAGTTACTCAGGAGCAACGAAAACAAAAACAAAACACTTGTAAAACAATCATCTAACCCTCCACTTTGTATCTGATCCTTGCCAGAGTTGCTCCCAGCCGAATTAAACATCTGGCCTTTTAATTGGAGATTGGAGAGTGTTTGCTCCTAAGATATCGCCTTGGCAGCTCCGAGACGATGACGTGCTCTTCTGCTTTTGCCTGTGTTCCTTTCGTTTTTGTTGACGCTGGCACACAGCGAGGGCTTTGATTTCATTAGTGAGGCGGGGCCGTGCTCGGCCTGCTGCTCGTATACACGGGCACAGTCCTTTCTGTGTGGTCCATTTTCTGGGGCTCGTCTGGTAATCACCAAGTAATCACCAAGTAACAGGAATAATAAAATAACACGGCTTTCATCTAGTGCAAGTCCTGCCGAGCCCCTCTTCATGTGCACTTCATCTTCATGTTTCATTGGTTTCTCGTCTCTCCAGAACAGTAGCCGGTCTGATGCATCGAAAAACACAGCACAGGCAAATTTGATAAATTTATGTCTACTCAGACTCTTAAAATTAAGAGAGACCCTGCAGAGAAAACGCTCAGCTCGCTACTGAAAGATTTATGTCAGTGCGACCCAGAGAGTTTTTCTCAAAAGAACTCGAAATGACGACAAAATAAGTTTTCTTGCCGAGCTTTCGGCACACTTTACTCTCATTTGGTCTGCAGTGTTTTTCCCCACAGCATCACCTCCCACCCCCTCCCTGCGCACGCCGCTCTGGACGGCAAAATTACATCCACTGCAATTTCCATGGCTGACGGTGGTGTTGTGAGGCATTTTCTCTCCGGCTTACACGCTGCTCGACATCTGAAGAAGCTGTGTGGGTGCAGCTCAGCTCCAGTTTTTCCCCGGTTCAGATCTTTTGACTATGCCCCGTTTGGGAGGTGGAACAGCGACAATGAAATGGACGGATCACACGCTGACCCATTTTGTAGGATTGGACCGTCAAAGCCAGCTAGAGATGAGGCTGAAACGCAACAGGAGAAATTAGCTAAACTGTTCTGTGCTGTGGACTTGCGTTAAACAGGCTAAACTGTTCTTCCGCTTCGATCAGTTAACTAAGATGCCTTCTGTCCTTGGCGCGGATGCCAACCCGTTCACAAGGCCGCTGCCTCTTCCCATCTCCTTTGTGCGGGTGAGCCGATCAGGATCTAAATGGATCTAGGATTACAGCAAATGGCCGCTAACACAATCACGCCCCTGCAGAAGAACTAGTTACAGAAATGTATTTTGGAGCCAATTGTAGCCGTGGCGAAATCTCATCAGAGCCGCCTGAATCGTTTGACGCACTTGCTGGGGGACGGGGGGGGGCAGAGGAGGCGGAGGGGGGGAGACCACCAGAGGTGCGTGTCGCAATTTCATTTTGTTTCGAAAATTAAATAGATTTACCCCCCCCCCCCGTCGAATAAAAAAATAACAAGCAAAGTGAAAGAAACAAAGAAACTGCTGCCTGTGACAGCTAATCATCACTGTTCCCCCCCCGCCCCCAGCGCTGCCTGAGCCACAGTCAGCTGTAAAACTGTCATTTGTTTGATTTGAAGCTCCGCGGACGGCTTGATCATGAGCATTAGCCCGTCTTTAAACGGCGCGCTCGCGTGTTGACCGCGCCGGACGAGGCTCTGTGGCGGCCGCGTCGCAACTGGAGATGGAGGGAGCAAAGAGGGCACTCGCACAAACAGAAGGGACCCATTAGATCTGTTTCTATGGTAACCGCTACTTGGTTGCGTTTCCACTATACGAGCCAGGTTTCCTGAGGAGATGAATCTGGCGTGTGTGTGCATGTGTGTGTCTCTGTGTGTGTGTGTGTGTGCGTGTGAGTAGTCCATTGCCAAGGCCCTCCCTGCGAGCCCGCTGAGTCCTTGTTCTCTGCCCCCTCCGAAGGATCAGATAGGAGTGGGCGTGGCCTATTAATGATGCCAAAGACAAGCGCTGGCCTTATATAGCCGCAGCTCCTCCTCACCATCAGGCGAGACGACAGACTACAAAGCGAGTCTCTCAGACAGCAGAGCGGCTGGATCAGTGCGACCCTGATATTTATATTTCCTTTGTCTCGTTTTATTTCATCAGCCGTTACGTTTCCACCGAGTCCCTCCAGAAACTGCGCTCCGTGTTTTCTGATTTATGTCTGTAATTGCCTCTGCTGACATGCCTCCGGGCTGCTGTGTCGTGTTATCTGGGTGTTACAGCATTAAACTGCACTCTTTTAGATGTGACCTGGACAAAGAAAATGTGTAAATGCTCAGGGTTCTCAACATCAGCTCATTCACTGTATCACCTGGAGCAGTGCTGGAGACTGAAGGGTGTATATATTGTAAATATTACTGTGTGCACAGTCTTGGTAAATGTATTACTGTATATTGTATGTACACCTATTTTTACATTTTTAATTCCTTTCTTTTTCAGTTGGCTGGCTATTTTTTAAGTGAAATTAATTTAATTTAAAATTAAAATAAAAACGAGTAACTATGTAAACAGTAACAGAAACAGAATGCAAACACCTCAGTGACTAAATCAACTGAGCGAAGACATTAATATTTCATATGAAAGTAAACACTTTGCACCTCCTGGTTTAAATTTTTGTTCATTTTCATGCCAGCTTGATATGTGGGGATGCAAAGGAAGGTATAGGTGAACCTTTGGCTGCCATATGGTTTTCTGTCACACAGCAGATTATTGGGAAGCAGACTGTGTAGAAGCGTCCCACTCTGCCATCTGCCTTTTTATTCTACTCCCCATAATGCTGCTGCATCTTGTCACCTTCCCCCTCGCTGCGTGCGCGTGTGTGTTCTCATATATATTCCTCCATGTGTGTGTGTGTGTGTGTCTAACAGAAATTTGCCAAGGGCCAGACCCTGCTGGACATGGTGTGTGGCCATCTGAACCTGCTGGAGAGAGACTACTTTGGACTGAGTTTCCAAGACACGGACAACTCCAAGGTCAGGCGTGCATGTGCGCGCATGCACTTACACACACACACACACACACACTCAGACACATGCAAAAACTCACATAGAAACATGAGCAAGCTCAACAGTCACCATATCCAATAACTCAAGACCATAGAAGACAACTTGCACTCCAGTGCCTTTTCTATTTTCTATTGTTATTCTTCCATGATATTCCAAGTCGATTCCATGCCGTGTCTATCTCGCCAAATGACTTGCGTGAGTCTCACTTTGTTTTTAGCTATCACAGACCAAACACCGCCATCGCTTTCCTCAGCCAAACCACTTCCCCCTCCTGACATTTCCCTTCCGCAGGGTGTTTTAAAGTGCCGAATCTGTGCCTGACCTTTCGCCAAGTGTCTAAGCATTGGTGCAAAGGTGCCACACGCGCGACCTCTAAACTTTAAAAACCGTGATTGCAGAGCAGGGCCTTAAAATGCTCGGCTCAAGGCCGGCAACGCGCCATGACACCGCGGTGACATTAAGCGCTTGGGAGCTTCACTCAGCCGCAGTGTGGAGGCTGCCGCTGTGCACAGAGGCCTTCATCTATTTTCCCTTAAGGACAAACACGCTCGGCTTCCAGCGAGGGAGCTGAGGGGCTCAGCAGCAGCTGACAGCGACTCCACTCACTAGTGTACGATGTATAAATGGAGGATTTTGACAGTGACTGTTTCTTTTCCCTGTGTGTCAGAATTGGTTGGATCCCTCCAAGGAGATCAAGAAGCAAATCAGGGGTGAGTGGCACACACACACACACACACACACACACGCCGCGCGCACGCACACACACTTGAACAATTTGAACAACTTTGAACATTTCTGATCTATCCTCCCCCTCCTCATGCAGTTGGTTCATGGATTTTTGGATTTGCCGTCAAGTTTTACCCTCCGGATCCGTCGGTGCTCATCGAAGACATCACCAGGTAGGCTTGTTAACTGCTTGACTGTGGGGTTTAGCGGTTAGCTGCTGTGGGGTTCCACTGTCATGGGGAGAAGTGATGGTGGAGTTCAAGCCCAAATATGTGCATTCAAATGATCAAAAAACTCCATCCCAGTCTGTCGTTGTGTCCTTGAGCAAGACACTTAACCCTAAATTGCTCCCAATGCGGCTGGCAGCGCCTTGCATGGCAGCAGCCACCCACTGGTGTGTGCGTGAATGGGTGAATGAGAGGCCATTGCAAAGCGCTTCAGGGTACTGTGAAGGTGCTGGAAAGCGCTATATAAGTGCAGTCCATTTTCCCCTTTTTACCATTATCTCATGGTATTCTAGTATGCATATATACATATATACTGTGTCACCAGGATTATCACGCTTTTAAGCGACCAAACCGATCAGTACCAACTTCACTGTTTGCGCTCCAACTTTCGCTGAATAGCAGAGCCCAGTGCGGTTCGACGGTTGCTTCCCTACAGCAGCTGCTCAGCCTGCCTCCCCCTCTGCGCAGGTACTACCTGTGCCTGCAGTTGAGGGACGACATCCTGTCCGGCCGCCTGCCCTGCTCCTTCGTCACTCACGCCCTCCTGGGCTCCTACACCGTGCAGGCCGAGCTGGGCGACTATGATCCCGAGGAGCACGGCCCCGACTACGTAAGCGACTTCCGCTTCGCGCCCAACCAGACGAGGGAGCTGGAGGAGAGGGTGATGGAGCTGCACCACAACTACAGGTCAGAGGGGTGGACTGCGCCGGTGGTGGACATACAGGGTGTCCCAAAAAATTTTTTTTTTAAAAGCAATTGTCTTGAAAACTACTAAGTCTAGCTCAATGAAATGGAAGAGTTTAGGTGTTGAACATCATAAGTTTATTATGGGATCGATTTCATAAGTGTTCAATATGTGGATCGCCTGCGACACGGCACACATCAACTGGGTGTGCTGTGCAGTGTTGGTGAGTAATCTATTACTAAGTAATCCACTACTGTAATTAAACTACTTTTTTAGTAACCGAGTAATGGTTTACTCTGGCAAAACCGGTAATTATATCATAATTAGTAGCTGGAAATACAAATATTGTTTTGAGTTCATCTTGTTGTACAGTAGGTGCAGGAAACAAGACGTTCTGAACTGTTACTTTATCTTTTTTTTAACTAAATTAATTAGTAATTAGTAATTGATTACTTATGAAACAAAGTTGTGAAATAAGTAATTAGATTACTTTTAAAGGAGTAATCAGTAATCAGTAGTTGGATTACTTTAATCCCAACAACACTGGCGCCGTGTCACATCTGGGTGACTGTGTGTGAGCATATTCCAAGGTGCAAAATGGCTTCTGTCTGGGAGCGAAGGGCATGGCTCAACCTGAAAACAAAACAAAAACAAAACATCCGATCTCGATCTGTTTCTATACATTCTGTGAAAATTGAAAGTAATTTCAACAAGAATTGCCAAAATTATTGGCCTGCGAAATGACGTCAAATTTTTTGGGACACCCTGTGTATGGGAAAGTGCAAAGCTGCGGGGTCGACGGAGAGAAGTGATTGAGTGTTGTCTGCTGCAGGGGGATGAGTCCGGCAGAAGCAGAGGTGAACTTTTTAGAAAATGCCAAGAAGCTCTCCATGTACGGAGTGGACCTGCATCACGCCAAGGTAGGAGAAGCAGGAGACAAAAAGCCCACATTGTCTTTCAGCCTGGTCTAAGACTGTGTGTTGCCGCTCTGTACCCGGGTGGCAGGACTCGGAGGGGATTGACATCATGCTGGGCGTGAGCGCAAACGGTCTGCTCATCTACCGGGACCGCCTGAGGATCAACCGCTTCGCCTGGCCCAAAATACTCAAGATCTCCTACAAGCGGAGCAACTTCTACATCAAGATCCGACCAGGAGAGGTACGAAGACGCTGCCTCGGTCCTCACACCCACACCGCAGCCCCGAGCTGCTCTGGGAACTGTAGCGTCTTGATGCATTCCTGAAACAGTCCAACAATCGCCTCACCGTCACTGGGAGAGAGAGTTTTGTTGTCTTGTGTAACAGGAGTTCACTTGATTGAAGATTATTAAGATTCGTGAAGATTATCTCGTCATCTCTAGATAACAGATGAAAAAACATGGTAAAAACAGCTTCAAACTACTGCCTACACAGTCCCACTGGGACCAAACATGTCAGTCAGAGACAAGTGGAGCAGACTTTCCTCTGGTAAAAGATACTTTTTACAGTTTCCACAGTTCCAGATCACGAGCCGGCCTGATAGATATGCTGCTTCTGTGATTATTCTGTCGCTTTCCACGTGACAGTGAAGGAGGAACTATTCTGGGCTCAGATAGCAGCAAGTTTTTGGTTGATGGGTCGCAGATTTTTTTCTTTTCTTTTTTACTTCTCCCTTCCTCGCTTCCTCTTATGACTGTGAAGTATTAGCGAGCCGGGATTTGCACTCTAATCAAGGATTTCACTTGCAAATGTTAAAGCCAGTTCTGGCTCGCTCTGGTCTCCAAGGATACAGTCGAGTCGCAGTTGTTCCGTTCCGTTCCGCCGGCCGTTCCGGTATCTGCCCGGCGGTTTTTTTTAGAAAACCGCCGCTCTGCGTTTGTCTCTTTGTTTTGTCAGCTTTCAGCGTTGCTCTTTTCTTTTAAAAACCTTTCATGTGTAATGGACTGTCTCAGTGCTGAGGACATGTTATTTTGCTAATAGCCTATTGATTGGAAACCGTCGCTGTGGGTCCGCATGACTGAACACCTCACGTCGGCTGTGCGCACCAGCGGCTAATCGTTGCTTTGGGTGGAGACTGAAAATCAGCCCGATGCGGCAGCAGGAAGCAGAATAGTATATTATCCATCTATATATTCTATCTGTAAACAGACAAAAAAAAAAAAAAAAGCAGTGCTGATAGTATTGATTTTGCTGCAATTCACCCTGCCACCCCTCACCGGCTCCCATCACTCCCCTTTTTCTGCCTCTTCACCTTCCCTCCTCCTCCTCCTCCTCCTCCCACTCCTCCATCACCACCCACTGCTAAGTATGAACAGTTTGAGAGCACCATAGGCTTCAAGCTGCCCAACCACCGGGCCTCGAAGCGTTTGTGGAAGGTCTGCATTGAGCACCACACCTTCTTCAGGTAGGACCCACAGAAAAAACAAACAAAACAACACAAAAAACATCACCACCCAAATTGCACCTGCATGATATTTCAGTATTTGTAAAGAGGCACTTCATACGGCACAAATGCACAAGTATTTCACTAGTTTACCACTAACTCCATTAGAAGGTTTTTATTTTATTGGTGTCACAGAGTTTTAAGTGTTTGTGAGAGTTTATGAGAAAGTCAAGTGACCATAATGACTATAACAAGGAAACGTCATCAACTTTAGGTCTGTTCTAAATTAACCTAAAAGGAGCTGCTCTAAAAACTCACCAAACGAGCTGGATTAAAGTTTTTTAATCTATGAACAGCGACACAACATTGCCTGTGACTGAACTTTATGAGGGAAAAAACATGAAGTACTAGCAGTAAATTCAACCTTTGGTCTGTCGGATGTCATCTGGGTTTCATTTCTGGCAGCTTGACTCAGAAACTTTTCCATAGGTTGGTCTCTCCAGAGCCGCCTCCCAAGGGCTTCCTGGTGATTGGCTCCAAGTTCCGCTACAGTGGGCGGACCCAAGCTCAGACCAGACAGGCCAGCGCCTTGATCGACAGGCCGGCCCCTCAGTTTGAAAGGTCGGTCAGCAAGAGGTACTTGCTGGCCAGAAGCATTGATGGAGGTGAGATTGACGACTTGTTTGTTTATTTCACAAAACACACAAAGCAGACACACGCATCAACACGCACATGGCCTCGGATTGGCCGAGATGATGCTGCACAGGTTCAGAGCTGAGTGCTGATTGGTCGGTGACGTCTGCCTCTCCAGCCTCGGCTCTTGGCGACAGCATGGACCAGCTGTCCCAGCGCAGCTCCAGCGATCGAACCCAGTTCATGTCCAGGGACGACCTGGACCAAGAGGGCAGCCTGGACCTGGAGCATGACCAGTACCATTACCACGACCAGGACCAGAACCAGTCCACCGACCACGAGCTGGATCCTCACGATTACGAGGACCAGGATGAAGTTCACAGGGGTGGCGACGTGTCGGCGCTCGGCAGGACTTTAGAGCTGAAGGTACGAGATCAGAGAGGAGAACCTCAGTGAGGACAGTGTGAGCCAAGCTGCCCAGTTAACACTGTCAATCTAATCACCAGCGCATTACACATTAATACTCCAGCTGAAAATATCAAAATGATATCAATATTTCAACAGAGGGGGAAAGTTCCCTCATCCTTCCTTCTCTCGCATTCCTTTTCATTCTCGACTAACAACCCCGACTTCTTTTTCTTCTTCTTTTCCTTTTTTTAATCCGTCTTTTCTCAGTACGACTCCTCTCCTTCCAACATTTCACAACACACCTCCCGAGATCTGACTTGACCTCTGGGCTGCGCTATTTTTTATTTATTTATTTATTTATTTTAAAAACCCAAGCATCCGGCATTTAATAGACCCCGTCTGCCCCCCCGCTGAAATGTTAACTCACTTTGCTGACCGCCGCTCTCCCACCTCTCTGCCCTGTCGTCCTCCTTCTCTCCTGCAGGGTGAGGAGGCAGACTCACCTGCAGACTCCAAACCAGAGGTATTTTTGTTGTTGTTTTTTTTGGCCTTAGAACTCCTCGTCTGTCCGTCCCTCCGTCCGTCCCTCCGTCCGTCCGTCCGTCCGTCTGTGTGGGTTTGTTCTTGCTGCTCGCGCCGCACGGCCCCCAGTGAGGGAAGCGCTAATGTCACCATTTCCAGGATTTGTTTTTTTTTTTTTTTTGTACTGCCAACCATTAAACGTGCATGACTGTATGTTAAGATGAATGTAGATGTTTAATATGTATTTATTCAGACTGAGCGCAGGAATATCAGAGTTGAATTAGTCACTCTGTTAAGGAAGCTGTGCAGCAACGTATGATTGCGACGCGTTTCCCGCTTTAGCCCTCATTCTGGGAAAGACGGCGCTCCAAATAAGCCGCTTTCGCGCCTAATAAGAGTAAATATGCCACCATTTACATCCCGTAGTGTGAATGCACGGACTCCCACTGTATGAAGCGGCATACATTTCTCTCCTTTTCTCTTGATCCTTGGAGAAACTGCAGCCAAGTTGCTCCTGTCGCGCAGCATTTGCATAATAATGTTCTTTCTGTGGCTGTGCATGAGAAGCTGTTTCAGTTCCGTGATGAAGAAAACAACAACAAAAAAACAAAACAGTTGAAAGTCCAGCGCTGACGGAGCTGCAGTGGTGTTGGCGCTGTGTGGCAGAACAGCTGCGAAACCCCAGTTTTCCAAGTAGCCAAAGAAAACCCACTAATAGGTCCTAAACCTTAGAGCTTCATTTCTAAAAGCCTTTTAAATGTTGCAAAACGGAGGAATTTGCACGAGGGCGCATTAAACTTTCCACATTAAATTTGACTGATTTGCTTAGCCAGGGACAGAGAGAAAACAAAGAAATGGCCTGGGAAGCTCGGCTGTTGCTCTCGGGAACCATGAGCTTCCCTCAGCTGAGATGAGACGCGTGAAAAGAATTGACTTGTTTTTTTTCCACCTGCGCAAGAGTCGCTCAAATCGCTCCGGCTCGCCTGCTCTTTGGCCGATGCTGCAGAAGGCGCCGCCCGTGCATTAGCATCAGTCGGCTAATTTGGCCGTCGCCGCTGCTGAGGTTCCCCCTCGCCGTCGCTCGGGATGCGGGAATTATCTGTCGTCCGTCGAGTGCTTGGAACGACGAGCTGGCTGAGGAATCATCTCCGTCCGTCTCCTCGGCTCAGCGTCAGAACTCCCCCGATCATGTTTGTGTGGCCGCCTGCCTGTTTTTTTTTTTTGTTTGTTTGTTTTTTGTTTTTTTGGACTCACCTGCAGCACTCTACCTTTCTGTCTCTGCACGCAACCCTTCTCCCTCCCTCCCCCGCCTCCGCCTTGCTCTAAAACTCCCCTCCGCTCCATCTCACCTGCCCTCACCTCCTCGGGGGGACAAGGATGTGGTCGCCGCTCGGCCCAAACAGGAGGTACTGCTGTCCTCTGTTACTCACGTGTGCTGTGTGTCGCCCATTGGTTGTTCTCTGTTCTTATTTTTTCTTTTGCATCATTTTTTTTTTTATCTCGTCTTAGTGCCTGGAAGACAGTTCCAAGCAAACAAGTTTGGATTTTCTTTCTTTGTGTCTATTTTTTTTTTTTCAGAAAAAAAAAAACCCAGCAGTATTTTTGAGTTTTGCAGTGTTTGCTGCCCGCCAGTCGGAGCGGGAGTCGTCTGTGTGTCTAGATTTGGATCAGCAAATAAGTTAGAATCCCCTCTTTTGTTTTGGTTCTTATTTATTTTTTTTGTTTTTTACTGTGTTTGTGCTGACTGAGGCAGAGCGCTAGCTTCCTTCTCGGAGTCTGGTTGCCTGTGCTTTCATTTAACTTCAAGACTCTTATCGCCTCAGTGTGAAGGGGAGAAACGTCGATGCTGCATTTATGTCAAAATTTGGCTATCACAAACGACAAAATGACTTTGCGGGACTGACACTTTTGCTTTTGCGCTCCACTGTGAAAGCAGCAGTTCTTGGACAAGTCGGAGGACATCCTGCAGAAGCACCAGGCCAGCATCAACGAGCTGAAGAGGGCTCTGAGGCAACCCAACAGCAAGATGGCCCAGAGAGAGAAGCGCCTGTCCTCCGCCACCCCGCCTGGAGGAACCCCGGAGCGCAAACCAGTAAGAACCAGATCCGACCGTCAGGAATTCTTAACTGGACTGGCGTAGCAACAACACGGCTTCCAGGGTCGGCTGTGACGTTGATAGAACTCGAAAGTTGGCTTAGATGAAAGAAAAATGAATGTTTTGAAACTAGAGACTCAAAGACGGCGTTGGAACCGGTGTTGTTGCAAAAAAAGACAAAAAGGGGCGTGGTTTACTTTTTTTTTTTTCCAAATCTACTCCCATTGTCGTAGGTCCCCTGATAGTGCTAAGCAGAGGGCCGGTGTGTGCAGCTATAGGCTAATGTCACTGTCTACTCTATGTCAACATAGGCGGCCGCCGATGCCTGTGAAGGCTCGCTGGACACTTGCTATGAGCCGCGGCACAATAAGAAGTCTTCCGTGGGGGAGCAAACGCTCTCAGTCACAAACTGCCAAAAGCCTCAGGATATTTTAAAACGAAACGGGAAACGGGAAGCAGACGCAGAAGGTCGTTACCGCGTGTCGACAGGCAGCGTTCAGGAGAACGGATACGGGCCTTCGCCAGACAACACGGCCGGGGCGAAGCCGGATAAAGATCGCGGGCATTGTCAGTACGAGCGCGGTTCCTGTCCCGAGAGACCAAAGACCTTTGAAGCTCCGCTGGCCGCCGATTTCGTCCCGAAGGGCGCCAGGACGAGAACTGAGAGCGGCACGAGGCCGAGCGAGGCGCGGCAAACAAAAGAGGCCGAGCCCCGCGAGCCAAAAACGGGGAATTTGCACTCAGAAGTCGCCAAAATAGTTCCTCTAAAACCTCAGAGGTCAAAGAAGTCTTTGAGCAGGGAGGGCAGAGACACCAATCCCCAGAGCGAGAGCCAGGCGGACGGCGGCTGGCCGGACGTGCACGCGGCCGAGTCAAAAGACGGATCCTGCGAGGCGTCACTTCCAAAACAGCAGCAGCAGCAGCAGCAGCAGCAGCAGGCGGGGAGGGAGCTGATTGGACGGCAGGAGTTGAGGAGGAGTGACGGTGCGCTGGAGGAACGAGACTGGGAGCTGAGAGAGGCTCAGGCCGGCGGCTCCAGGGCGCCGGCGGCCCCGCCCAGGACCCTCCCCCTCAGGACGCACTGGTCCCGGGACACCAGCCACGTCCACCACTGGCCCCCCGGCCAGGACGCCTCCAAGAGGAAGCAAGCGGTAAAACCATCCGCCCTGCACCGCCCCGCCCCTCCCCCACTCCATCATCAGGAAAAACCTAGCCGACATTGTCAAACATTGCATGAGCTTCGGGCGACGGTCTTGTTTTTGACCATCTAGTCGAGAGACAAACAAACAAACAAACAAACAAACAAACAAACAAACAAACGGCAAAACAAAACAATCACCCGCATTAACTCCAGAACTCATGTGGCTGTGTTTGAGAAAGCAAAAGTTCACCGCCTCCCCTCTGCATTGCATCATCGGGCCAGAGAGCTTTTTTTGCTTTCCGGGGTCCACACACCCCCCCACCCCCCCACCTCCCACTCTGCAGAGCTTGACATCCGCTTGGCCGTCTCCGAGCCGTCGAAAAAAGGCCTCCAAGCGAAAAAAAAGATGACGAATGTTAAAGCTTCTGGCATCCTTATCCTAACTCACCCCCGCCCCACCTCCCTCTTAAACTCGTCACCTTAGCATCTGGCCTCTTCTTCCGGCATCCTCACGGGATCGCAGGTGGCTGCTGTTGCAAGGAGCGCAAGGCCTTCTCCGCTGCTTTACTTTGTGCGTCTATAAGTGGCGGTGAGAAGGGCGTCCGTGCCACGTGTTCCGCCTTGGCACCTCTGCAGCAGTGGTGGTGGTGGTGGTGGTGGTGTTGGTGGGGATGATGGGTGGGAGGGGTAAAAAGAAAAGGAAAAAAGACGATTAGATGTAATCACTGGCTGCAGAGCTGCCAAAAACCCTCTTTGGGACTCAGGCATTCATACGCTGCATTGAGGAATATGAATACCTTCCTCCTGAAAGGGATTTGAGTGGGGGGGGGGGGGATCTAAACTCTCAGTGCATGACATCACCGCTGCGCTCGCTGTCATCCGCGATGATGATGTCGACCTGCGAGGCTCCGCCACAGAGGAACGTGTGTTTTATTGGCCTGGCGCGACTCGCAGGGCCCCAAATCGCACACTTGAAACTCCAGAGTGCACCAGGAGTGCAGAGTGAGTTCACTTGGGCAAGAAGAAAGAAAGAGAGAGGGGGAAAAAAAACGACAAAAAAACGACTGTGGAAGCAGTGGATGCACAGAGTTAGCGTGCTGCGCGCTAGCTAATCTTAGCATCCCCCAGTTGATGGCACAGTCTGAACACCCGCTGTTGGTGTTTGCTTTGTTAAAATGAAAAAAATCAATGACAGAGAAGTGGCGAAAGAAACCGTGCTCGTGTTGAAAATACTGCGTCGCTGAATAAGCAACGCTACGTTTGGGCAACGGAAAAGATGGAAGTCTGAGTCGATGAGTGTTTGAATCGAATTGGCACTAAAAACTGCATCTGCGACTGTTTGTTTCGGTCTGAGTGTTCAAGAAGGGGACATCACATCCACGCTCCGTTATCTATTGCCTTTTTGCTTGCAGTTTTTTCTTTTTCTTTTAAGGGCCTTTAATGAGCTGCTGTGGTTGAATGCTAATGTCATCTTGCTGTTTGTTTACCTTCTGCAGGAGACGCCTCCCACTCCAGCCATTCATGAGGAGCCTCTGAGTGAAGCGCAAGTGAGTCATTCGTCTCCGTGTTCTGCCGCCCCCCACACCTCTTTTAAATTAACACACCCCTACAAACCGCGTAAAAAGTAGTTAAAACTAGTGTTACATGCGATTGGGCCCTTTTGGGGATTATATTATATTTGTTCCAGTAATTATTGGAGGAAAAACACATAAAAGTAGAAAAACAAATCAATAAAATTCAGAAACCAAGTAGCCTAAATGGTTTAAAGGGTTCCAATGCTGCTTTTCAAAAAGCAAGAAGCTGTCAATGAAAACCAGGCACTGCTACTGAGTAAAGAAACCTCAAATCTGAATGATCTGTCGTGACTGAGACAGGAATACATTTTTCCCGGTTAACTTCAGGTTGTTTTTAGAGGGTTTCCTTTGTCCAAACACCGTCAGTGGCCTGTGGATGCTGATGACTTTAGTCTCTCCAGTTTAAAATTTGGACTCTTCTTCGGATTTCCTGCTGCACAGAGGGAACCCTGGGAGAGACGCCTGGGCTCCGTTTCAGAGGACGACCAGGACCACGACATCCTCTACCTGAAGGAGACCCACCTGGGCATCGAGCGCAAGTGTTCCAGCATCACGGTCAGCTCCACGTCCAGCCTCGAGGCCGAGGTGGACTTCACCGTCCTCACGGACCTGCAGACCGGCATGGAGGAGTTCTCCAGGGGCATGTCGGAGCTGGAGGACCGCAACCTGTCACCCGATGGCGGCCTGTGCTTCAGCATGGACTTCCTCCAGCAGCAGCCGCAGGCGCAGCAGCAGCAGCAGCAGCAGGGACCCTCTGAAGTCCCGCCTCCACTGGTTGCAGCTCCGCCCTCCAGAGGCGCCAGCAGCAGCAGCAGCAGCAGCCCTCCAGCCAAACACATCCAGGCAGAAGAGGTTCGACCGGAGGTCAAACGGCCCGACGGGCAGGTATAAACGTGCACTCTCCTGTGTGTGTGTGTGTGTGTGTGTGTGTGTGTGTGTGTGTGTGTGTGTGTGTGTGTGTGTGTGTGAGTGTGTGGAGGACTTAAGAGGCTTTTTTCATCTCAAGTTTGACGCGTCTCAGCAGGTAAACAGCCCTCCTGTTTTTAGCCACCCTAAAAATAGCCCCTCCTCCGCCCGAATAAAGAGTTTTATTTTATCCCGGGACACGCAGGGAATTGAAGAAACGGTCGCAGGCAAAGGTTTTTTTTTTTTTTTTTTTTTTTTTTTTTGCCAAAATAACAGGAAACAGAGTTAAGACTCTGCCACTCCCCTCCTCTGCATCTCACCTCACTCCGGCGATTATTAGCTCAGGCACGATGACCTCGCAGTGGAAGTTTTCTTGTGTGGGAGTGGCTGGATTTGAGTCAGATGAACAAATACCGAAGTTCCTGTTAACAACAGAGATAAGTCAGTCGCTATTTGGACACCTTCCGGGAGGGTCGCGACCCACATCTGTGTTTAAGTGCCTGACTTTTAAAGGTCAAAGGTCTGTCTGTCAGTTATAATATAATGATATTTGTCTTTAGTTTCCCCCTGCAGGCAGGTTAAAGGTATTTCCTTTCCTCCGCCTTCCAGCCGTGTGTGCCAAATTTCTGGAAATGATCCCTTTGTGATGTCATAGCAGGCGGTCACAAAAAATCTTCTCTAGTTAGAGGCAACAACCGCAGCCACAGGTGTTGCAGGAGGCTGTAAACAGAGGGCTAAATATGCCGTTATCTGTCTAGAGCAGTATTTGTTTTCATATTTGTTTCCTTTGTTTGAGTTTACAGACATTGAGATAACAGTGTTTCGATCCAATCAACTACACAAACTGATGTCATTGGATTATTATTTTTCCTTTTTTTGATTCAAGTAAACAAGGTAAGAGCTTCCGGCCAAATTAAGCAGAAACATTCTTCCGCTTCTTAGCCTGTGGTGCCCAAAAAACCAAAGAGGTCGGTCCCCGTCTCCTCGTCGGTGGACAGAGAATCCGGCCGCGTCCAACCCGCGGCGCCGCTGAGCCGGGAGGCCAGCGACGTCCGGCCGACGCCGGCGGTGAGGAAGACGGACGTCAGGACGGAGACGCAGCCCAACGGGTCGGAGGTCACCACCACCATTGTGGAGTTCACAGATCAGGTCAGAGAACAAAGCAGGCATGAAAATGGGTTGGGGGTGAGAAGTGAAGTGAGAAGTGAGAAGGTTACAACCCCTAAGGCGATATGGGGTGTGAGGGGGTGCCAAGTGGAAGAAAATTTGGAATATTTCATATTTAAAAGCATCAATCTGATGCATTTTGAAAGATAATCAGGCAGAGTTAAAGACAGTATGAAGGATTAATAAAGTATGCGTAAGTATCTTTATATGGTCACATTATTATTATTATACTATATATGCATGAAGAACCAATCAGGAAGCAGTATTCCCCGACCTTCATGTTTCATGTGCTTGTAGAGTGAATGAATATATATATATATATATATATATATATATATATATATATATATATATATATATATATATATATAATATATATAATATATATATATATATATATATATATATATATATATATATACATATATATATATATATATATATATATATATATATATATATATATATATATATATATATATATATATATATATATATATATATATATATATATATATATATATATATATATATATATATATATATATATATATATATATATATATATATATATATATATATATATATATATATATATATATATATATATATATATATATATATATATATATATATATATATATATATATATATATATATATATATATATATATATATATATATATATATATATATATATATATATATATATATATATATATATATATATATATATATATATATATATATATATATATATATATATATATATATATATATATATATATATATATATATATATATATATATATATATATATATATATATATATATATATATATATATATATATATATATATATATATATATATATATATATATATATATATATATATATATATATATATATATATATATATATATATATATATATATATATATATATATATATATATATATATATATATATATATATATATATATATATATATATATATATATATATATATATATATATATATATATATATATATATATATATATATATATATATATATATATATATATATATATATATATATATATATATATATATATATATATATATATATATATATATATATATATATATATATATATATATATATATATATATATATATATATATATATATATATATATATATATATATATATATATATATATATATATATATATATATATATATATATATATATATGTATATGTATATATATATATATATATATATATGTATATGTATATAACAATTTCAAGGCACCCTACACATGCCGCATGCCACATTGTTTTCAGTTCACCAATAGTCTCCAGTATACCCGCATGTCCCCTAATTTTTTCTTATTGGATCAACATAATTCACATAGGTCACCTATTTTGTCTTCAAAAAGCTGAAAGGTGAGCGATTTTCATGCCAGGCAAGAAGTATGAAAGTGTAACGAGCTGAAAGTCTGAACGGGTGTGTTTCAGGATCCTGGTCTCACCGGACTGAGTGACGTCTCCTACTCCAGCAGACAGAGTGTTTCCCCTGTGAGTGCCAAACAATCCGGCTGCTCTCCAGGGCTCAGACCTACTTACGGAGATATCTTTTTGCTCATAGAATTTGCATGTACTTGTGAATTTGCAGCAGTTTTCTCCTCACTCTTGTGTTTTTTCTTCCTCTCTCTCTCTCCCCCGTCTCCCCCAGGTGCATGTAAGCAGCCTGGGTAGAGAGTCGGCGGGTTCGCCCATCCTCATCGCCGAGAACGTCACCTCCGCAACAACCCACGTCACAAAGGTGGGTCCGAACCTGCGAATAGCTCCTGATTTAATTGCTGCGCTGTTTTGCGTGAAAGAGGGTGTAGAGTGAGTTCTGCGGTGCGACGAGGCGGGTTCAAAAGCTGCTGTTTGACGGGAGAGTCGTCGTGTGTTGCAGACGGTGAAGGGAGGGTATTCTGAAACTCGGATCGAGAAGAGGATCATCATCACGGGAGACGACGACGTGGACCAGGAACAGGTGAGAACGCACCATACTTTGTTCACGTTGAAGGCCCAGTGAGGGAGATTTAGCAGCATCCAGTGGCCGGGATGAGTATTGCAAACTATGTTCATCTCTTGTCACGTCTTTCTGACACAAGCAGCCAGCCTTACAATAAGAGCAGGTCTTTTTTTTTTTTTTAACGTAAATATAGAGTATTCGTTTTAATTTTAGGATATAAAATTTTTACTAATTTAATTTAGCTGATGTCATACCCTTATGACGCTGCATAGAAAAACGTGTCCTTAAAAGTTACCTATAACAAATGCTGTAAAGCTTTCAATTGCAACACATAACCGTGCAATTTACATTTTCTGAGCACGAGTTACTTTTTGCATCTATTTTGGTCCTTTTAATATCTAAAATAGACTAATGAGGAAGGAAACAGCCATGCCAACTTCACAGAGCCAAAACTACTGAGGCGCTTTCACCTCAGCGAATAAAACAAAACAAAAAAGGGATGAAAGTCTGAAAGTGCAGAAATTTGCTAGGTTTTGAATGTAGTACTTTTCCTTTACAGGCTCTGGCCATAGCCATACAGGAAGCCAAGCAGCAGCATCCGGACATGCAGGTCACCAAGGCCGTCGTGGTGAGAGAAACAGAGTCTTCCACCGAGGATCGACACGCCGCCGCCGAGGTAACGAGCCGCCGTCTGCCACGTCAGCTCCTGCCGCCGCACACGCACATCTTCCCGCGGTTCTAATCCTCTCCTCCTCTTCCTCTGTCTCACCCTCAGTCCTGAGTCCCTGAGGCAACAGCGCCCCCGTCTGGATGAGACGCGTCAGTGCCCCTTTACCTGAAAATGACGTGCACACCCCTGCATAGACTACACACACACACACTCTCTCACACACACACACACACACACACACACACACACACACACACACACAGTTTTCATACGTTTTATTTTACCAAGTCCTCTAAGTCAAGAAACCGCGCATGCAGCATTGAAATAATAGTAATGAACGAAGATGATGACAATTGAAAGAAAAAAAAAAAAAATCCTGACGATTGAAACACCACCAGAGGTCCAAACATCTGGAGCAGCGAAAGTGATTATCCCGCCCTGCAAACCTCTCAGTGCCTCTCCAGTCAAACCTCCCGCTTGCGCATTCCTCAAAAAGGTCGAAGGGATTTAAAGGCGAAGGGGCTTTGCTGTGGTAATCTGTGCGCTCGGTCACACTGTGGAATAATCCAAGGTCAGCCAGCATCCCCGCGTCCATCCCATGCAAGGCGGCTCCATTGGCGAAAACCATCATTTGACGCCGGAATTCAGACGACTTTTTGGGGAGAAGTCGAAGGCAAAAACTCTGTGCGCTTTCACTCTAAAAGCATTTCCTGTTCCCCCAGGGAGTATCTGAAGCAAAGAGTCCCTCCTCTAGTTTCACGCACTTACTAAGCCAACAAAAGACTCCCAGGGACCAGGATCCACAGGGAGCTTTTCACTGTGAAGGTCCACAGTCAAGAGATGATCAGATCACAGTGAAATCACCATTTCCAGTTGACGGTTTGTCACGAACTTTGGCCTCAACTTCTCTACGTTCTTGTTGTGGAGACACTTCTTCTACTCCCCCAAAGCCTCGTAGATGTGCTCTAAGAATTCCACCACTTTGTGCAGTGAATCCATAGAGAGGGCAGCGCCTGTTGGAAGAGTCAGCACGGGAGGCCACACCAGTGAGACCTGTAGCCCAGATAATGTTGCATGATAGTTTTAAAATGACTGACTTATAGCATCAATAATCATATAAAGTAGGTAATGCGGATGAGATGAATTGAGAGTCTTGAAATATTCCCAAAAGAGAATCAGACAGAAAAAAAACAAAACAAAAATATTTGTATTGTGACGTCATGTTTGAACCTCAGAAAGGTATAAAAAGAAATTAGTCCGAATTAGTCCTCCTGATTTAAAATGAAGCATTTGTGTAAAAAAGAAAAGAAGAGTAGAAAATGTCTAGAAACCACCTTCATGTTTTTAGTTTAAAAAAAATAAAATAAAATCATACAAATTTACATGTGGAGACAAATAAAAAGTAGTCTTGTCAAGCCTGTGTTGACTTTACACCTCCATGTGTTAACTGGGTGTGGACAGATCCTGCAGAAACACTTCCAGGCGCCTTGTAAAGTCCAGTGTTCTGAACGAAGGCACTTCCTGAACCCGTTAGTTTCGTGTGACTTGGTACATGAATGTTAGATGCTGTAGACATGTGGTGTGTCCATTAATGTCGCCGCCCGACTGAAACAGAAAAAAACAAAAAAAAAAACAAAACTGATTTTGTATGGGATTGCTTTGTATGAGTGAGTTAATTTTCATTACAAAAGTGCCAAAAAAAAAGAAGAAATAAATGAATAAAGAGCTGATGGGGCAACGCTTCCCTTTAATTAAAAGTGTCTTGACAAGTGTCAACCTGAATAATGTTGCGTCCCCCTGGCAGAAGTTTCTCTCTGAATACGCAAACACACCCACACTGTGCATCCGGACTTGAAATTCTTCCGCCCTCGTGGGTTCTGCCGCGCCCCTTTATTCTACTGGATGGTCTCGGACTCACGTGTATGATGGACACAAAGAACGCAGCCATGCCTTTTACCTTGTACTGTATATCTGGTGCCGTCTGGTGGATTGTGAAGATGTGAAGTAGTTAGTGGGCTTCGAGGTACACTAGGGGACACCGTTTCCTAATGAAAAGAAGAAGGGAAGATTGCGACAGCGCACCCTGCTGGAGTCCTCCTCGCCAATCCCTCCCCGACATTACCCAGATCACCCTTTGGATGAGCGGTGATGAGGTCAAACTCACCTCCTTCTCGCCGGAGGAGCTCGGCCTGTGGACGCCTGACAATTAATAAGCAGACTGTGATTAATTGCAGCCATCTGATTGGACGGGCTGCCCCTTTAACCCGACTGTCTCCCTCCCTGTACAGTGCCCCTCCCCCGCTCCCCCTGCTCCGCCTCCCCCACTCCTCATTAGCTCCGTCTCTCCTGCTCTGCTGCTCTCCATCGCTTGGTGCCGTGTCTTTGTTGTACATTGTACTTGCATTCCCTCGGAATCAATAAAGAGAAAGAGAAAGCAAACAGACGAGAGCGGGATCCTTTCTGTTTGTAGCGCAGCAGTCTCGTGGTATTTGCAAGCGTTTGAAGTCTAGGAGGGCCAGAAATCAGAGCTGAGCTGGAATGTTTAAAAACAACAACAAACCAAAACAAAAAAAAAGAGGGTTCCTTATTGTCCCCATTTTCCTTCCTGGACTCCAGTGGAGCCTCTTTTTTTCATCCGTCTGTTCAGCTGGAACTGGAGCTTTGTTGACGCTTGCGCTGTGTTTACAAAGACACAAACACAAGGCATATGCAAGGTGGTCCGAGGGGGGAAACAAAACAAAAGAAGGAAGTAGGGGTGAGGGCTGGGGGTGTCGTCATCAAACAGGGGGATTAGCGCACATTTGCTGAAAAGTGCAGCAAGGGAAAGAAGCAGATGGACCTTATTCATTTCTGCTGACAGCCGAGAAAAGGAGTCAGGAAACACAGGTGCGGTGAACTTAGTGTATTAGATCTTGAAGTTGTAAACAGTAAAACTTAGGGGTATTTCCTAAACCCCTGCATGTGATCTCACATCTCTTTTCTGATGAATCTTAAGTGGAACCATACTTGGTAATTATGGGACCTTTAACTTTTGTTGGAAAATGGGCGAAGTATTATTTCCTTTCGCAAAAGTAGTCGTAAAGTTGTATCAGCGGAGGTTGTGAGCATTAGGTGTCCACAGCAACCATCAGTTCCTGGCGCTGAGTGACAGGAAGGAACTGAATGAGAGGAAGTCTTCACGTCTTTAAGTGCTTCACTTGAAACTGAGACACATGCAAGAAACTTGTCATCCTGAACTTTGAGCGCCTCTTAAAACAGGTAAAACGAAAAAAAATAAAAATAAAAATCTATTTAATATATTCCACTTCAGTGAGTTAAAGTTCCCTAGAAATATTTATAACTGAATTGTTTCACGTCAGAAGCTCTTCCTGTCGAGTGAGACCAGAACATCTAACATGTTAACCCGAGTGAGGCCTCGCGGCGACACCAAGCAGAAGAAAGGGAGGAAAAATGTCACTTTATGTTTATTAAAAGCAGGTTGATCCATTCAGACATCCGAAGCAACGTAGTGGTGCACACTGACCCATCTCAAGCCAAAGAGCGCAGACATTAAAGAACCATCACTACCGTGAAGAAGCCGTGATTTAAAAAGTCATGAGACGGAGGAGGAAAGGCATGTCGTCGCTGAGCGCGAGCGCTCCAGAAATGTGATCTAAACACAATAAAAAAATAATATTATCGTACAGCCAGGTTGGTTATTTATAAACTACAGCTTGACTGAGCCAGAAACACAGCGTGGATCAAACAGAGGGGGGCGGGGAGAGAGAAAAATAAATATTAAAACATCTCTGGAATAAAAGCGACAACGACAACAACGACAATATAATAAAAATAACAACAGATAATCATAAGACTTAAGGCTCATTTGGGACCTGAGGATTTCATCCGTACAGCAAACAACAATGCGGCTCACACTGCTCAGCGTGCCCTATCATGGATGAGAGAGGAAGGTAAGACACCGATAAGTGGACACAGGCCTGGCCGTTCACGATGAAAGCCACACACACACGCACGCAGCGTTTTCTTTTTTTCTCACGATGAGGAAAAAAGAACAAAAAACGGAGAAACGAGGAACTGGACCACGTTGGCTCGACACCTTTGGTAACAGTTTCATGGCAACTCTGGAGGTTTCAGAGCGACGCGGCGCGACGTGACAGCATCAGCAGAGAGTTCAGTCCAGGCGAAGAAGGAAAAAAAAAAAAAAATCAAATCAAATCAAAGGTACAAAGTTCCTCCTATTCTGGCCGTTGGATAAAGAAACCAGAGTGAGCACTCAGTTTCCAGCAGGGGGCAGTTTTCCCCGCCTTTTCACACTTTGTACAGTTTATCAAATACAGTCCAAAAAACGGCTAGGGAAGAAAAGTCGACGGGGTGTGAGCAATGTGACAGAGTCTCAGGTCCTTCCCATAAGAAAAAAGAACAATCCAATCATCACGAAAAGTCCCACCGAGAAAACATGAGCACATCCATCCAGCAGCGCCCCCCCGGGGTCGGAGGGAGAATATCCACCGGGTCAGAGGGGAGGAAATAGAGGGGGGGGAAACACCTGAAGAGAGGCTGCGAAAGTGACAGAGCCAACTCCTTTCAGGCAAAAAAAAAAACAAAACAAAACAAAAAGAATTCCCTTTTGATAGAGTAGGAAAAGAGTCGTCCTCGCCAGTACGGCAGCAGAGGGCAGTGTGGGTCGCCCGTGGGTCGCCCGTGACCCGCCGTCCCTCCGCTCAGCAAGCAGTCGGTTCCCTGCGAGATGTTCGTCATAGCGCGCTGCCGGCTGTGAGGATCAGAGCGGCGAGGCCGAGCGCCGGGAGCGCGCAGGGCCGCGGAGCCGCGCCCACCGCCACCGAGCCTGGAACGCACACACGGATCAAAACAAGTCAAACAGCTGTTAACGCAGAGGAAGAAATGCAGCGTGTGTATCACATAAAAGGCGAGCCACGGGTGGTTTGGGGGGGTGCGAGGAAAACTACAGCAAAAATGACAAAGAGCCTCGAGTGTTCATGCACAGTCCACCACCAATAGGTGGCACTGGTGAGCTGCGCTTCACAGGCTGGACCGCGGCCCATAGTGGCTGCGGCAACGCAAACGAGTGGCGTTTAAGGAAGTAAATACGTACAAAAAAAGGGGAAATTTTCTCACAAACAGCTGCTGCTAACATTCCTTGCATGTCTGAGCCCATTTAGCTGTTTGATGATATAAAGTTTTCCCTCCGTCTGTGGATAAGAGCCCGTATTTCACATGCCAGACAACTGAAGGGACTTACTGGGCTTCAAAGAGAAAAGGCTCATTTGAAGTCCGTTTCTCAACTCGCCTTTAATAGAATAATAATAAATAATAGCAATAGTAAAATAATAATAATAATAATAATAAAAAACAACAGCCGCAGGGTCAGAGATAGCAGTTTTCCGTCTCAAAGGGCGGAGACTGCAGAACCAGCCGAGTGGGGTTGGCGTTTATGGTGCCAGAGCTTTTATGTATCCGCAACAGTCTGAGGCTAATAATCAGCTGGGAGTATTTTTGAAAAAAATATTTAAAGAGAAAAATCAACACATGAATAAGTGAAGTTGAGGGGATGTGGATTTAAACTGATCCCAGAACGCCAGAGTGAGTGTGGCAGCAGCAGCAGCAGCAGCAGCAGGAGGCAGATTTTTATTTATTTTTTAGCGCTCCAGTTTCTCTGCATTGCCCCACCTGCTATCTTGGGGATAGTAATCTGGCGGCTGCTGCTGCCCTCCCCTCCCTCGCTGAAGGGTTTAATCTGGATGACGTAGTCCTGGTTGACTGGCAGCGACAGCTCCAAGGAGGTGGTGTTGGTCTCCACCACGCTGGGACGGCTGTGCTTGTCCTGGCTGTACATCACCTGCAGGGAGCAGAGCGGGGAGGAGGGGGAAGGAGGGGGAGGAGGGGTGATAACTGGGTGAGGCGCAGCGTGGAAGTCACTCTCTCAGACAGCCGCGGCGAGATACGGCGTTGAGGGATTGTGAAACTGGCAAGAATTAATCTGGCGGTGGAAATCTGCACGGCCGTGTTTGACCCCCGAGAGGAGACGAGGCTGCGCGGCAGATAAGGCCGTGTCACAGGCAGAAACACACAGGAAAGCGTGGACGGAGAGGCGTTTCATCTGAGAGCAACCCTGAGAGGAGTCCTCGAGATGAACAGAGACCTGTGATTGGACGCAGCGACAAGCCGCCAGTTGCTTTCCGACCGGGTAAAGTTCAGAATTTTATCTGATGGCTTGAAAGCACTGATGCCGACTGCAGAGGACCAACTGCAGATGCAATGAAAAGACATTCACTGAAATGAAACAAAAGCTTTCATAAAGATGAACGCCCACCACATGCACACATTTGTACACTGGTGCACCGTTCTTTATTTAGTTATGTTTATCTTTATTTGGCATTTATCTCCTTTTTTCTTTTCTTTATTATTGCTTTTGTTAATATCCCTGATGCAACTCTACCGTCTGCTTTTGTTCATGCCACAGAAATGTACTTTGTTAAAGCTGCTCTCGCGATGCCTCACCCCTCACTTTGGTCCCCATTATATTGTCACACCCTCAGTCTGGTGTTGGCTATGGATAATATCGGTATAATTAAAGCCACTCAACAAGTAGTTCCTGAACTCACCTGTGTGATTCACGCTCTCGGTTCACAAGCTCTGCCATTACAATAAATGTGTCAGCCATCATAAATACATTCAGAGCCATTCCTGCTTGTCGTTACAGCCGGACAGGATGGAAGCCAAATGTTAAAGAATTGCTTGAAAAAACATGATTGAAAAACGAAAGCCAAGCAGCTACGCAGCCAAAACAATGAAACAGTGTCTATCTGTCAAAAAATTACGAAAAATATTGAGAACAAGATGACGTTAATTTTCTGTTTGCTGTTGACGGCCTTGGGTTTGTGACACACATCGCACAGGCGACGGCTGCCTCGTGCAGTTTGCTGCCGGCCGTGACGTCGCGGCTCAGCGTGCAGCCAATATGAAGCAGCGGCTTTACCGTTTACAAGGTGCCACCGAGCCAACGCACACGTGCGCGCGGCCGTAGCTATAGAAACAGGAACTTGATCCCATAAAAAAAAAAAAGAAAATAAAAAGTGTTTCTGAGTTACTGTGTCACTCTCACGCACATATGGACTCAGCGTGAGGGGAGGACAAAGGGCAGGACTTGGTTACGAGGAACTATGCCGCTGGATGACAGCAACCTGACAGCCAAGAAACGCAAAAAATAATAATAAAGGAAAATCAACGTTCTGCCGGCAGCAGATCGACATCCGTCGTGTGCTGACACCGTCTGCCATGTGACAATCAAGGGAAGGAAGAAGGGAAAGACGCGGCTTCACCTTGTATCCCGTCACCTCTGACTCATTCTCCAGAGCGTGCACCTGGTCCCATTTCAGGATGACCTTGGAGTTGGAGGTGTTCCACATGATTTTGTCCGGCGCCTGACTCGGCGCTGCGCGAGGAGCAGAGGAGGGGAGAGAGAGCGAGAGAGAGAGAGAGAGAGAGAGAGAGAGAGAGAGAGAGAGGGGGGAAAGGAAGAGGAAGTAAACGGCGGTCAATAACAAGGAGAGCTCGGGAGCAAGTCAGCATGAAGGAGATTTCTTACATTTCCTCCATCCTACAGATTGAGGAGGAGGAGGAGTGTGTAGGAGTGAGAGCGCTAGGTGTGGATAACAGCGAGGGCGTTTGGATGGAGAGCGCGACATATAATAAATGTCTTTATAACTGCGGGGGTTACGAACAGGAGAAGCTGCGGCTGCCGGGTTAGCGGCTGTTTTAGCTTCAGCAGAGAGTTCAGCACAAACACACAGGGCGGGTGAGGGTTTGACCTTCGACCTCAAGGACGTTAAATGTCACAAAGTGACTGCTATATAAATCCGATGTGACGTCTTTGTGTGAAGTGTCAGCTTGACTCCAGGAGTCCAGGACTGAGCTGTGGATTCTTTCATGCAACGATCAACAATCAATCCTTCGGCTCAGTTATTTTTTATTTATCTATTTTTTGCTAAAAAAAAAAAAAAAAAAACAAACAGATTGAGTCAGCTTCTTTATTGGTGTCTTATTATATTTGGGCTGTATTATCACTGCCATCACTGCTGTGTAGTTCCGGAGTTCTGGGGGCGACTCTGCAGTCTGATGCCAAAATTCATTGCGATCGATAATAATAGGATTAACATATAAAAGATGGCTTGCGCCAATCTCATAAGTCTTACACAAAATCCATAAGCAGAATATTTTATCCATTCTATTGAGCCCACAGCATCAAAGGTTTTTGGCACTGAAGTCGTGGGGTCCAATGTATTGTTTGTTTGTTTTTTCCCTGGCGGTTCATTCAGTGAGCCTAAGCTGGAACTTTGACCTCAAAAAGTCTTCAAGGTACCGCCGCGACGCCTCCGAACAGAACACAACAGCAGCCAGTTGCCGTCACCAGCGTGTGAGCGCATTAGAGCGCCGTTGCCAGATGCTTATTTGCCGTCTCTCACCAGGAAACGGCTATTAATTTTGCAGCGGTGCGTTTCAGACTGCCACCACGTTTGACCGTGATTCCGGCTGACATTTATGCCGAGCGTTTTGACACGCGGGCTACGTGACAACTGTGTTCATGAGATTAATTTTGAGCTGGGGAGAGAGAGCGAGAGAGAGAAAAAAAAAGCAGACGTCTCCGTGGGAAAAAAAATAACAAAAGCAAAAAAGCACAGCGCTCGCTGTTGACACTACGGGAACCAAACGTGGGGGAACCTCTGCAGGGTGCCTGCTGCGGGAGCAAAACGTCTACTGTAAAGGGCGGAATTAAATACGGGATTGTGCACCTGCGTGGCAAGGAGAAAACAATAATAAACAAACGGCAGGTAGCCGGAGTGAGTCGGCGGCGTCACGTTAACAATAAAAAGCCCTTACGTGGCTTTTTGGTGGTGACATTGACCACGCTGCTGGGCGGGCCCACTCCGGCGCTGTTGTAGGCCCTGAGGGACATGTGATAGGTGCTGCTGCCCTCCAGGTCCCGCACCAGCAGGGACGTCTTGTTGCCCACCGTCCTGATGACGCTGGCCGTGTCTTGCCTCTGCTTCACGCCCCAGTACTGCAGCTGAACACAGAGAAAGCAAATAAATGAATCATAAATAAGACGAGGTTGAGTTCACTCCTGTATTTTAATATATGAGCGGACAGCAACGCACGGACAAATATGATTGCGCCGGTAGGGTACCGTGCAGGCCAACTGCGTATTATTCATGCAGCTGGACGAGCTGTGTGGGATTTTTACGTGTGTGTGTGTGTGTGTGTGTCATGCTGACCTCGTAGCCCAGGATGCGTCTGCGGCTGTTGCTCCAAGCCAGCGGCTTCCAGGTGACCTCCACCTCGGACGCCGATACGCTCTTCGCTCTCAGCCTCCCTGGAGCTCTGCTGGGCTCTGAGAGGCAAGGCAGCGCGAGTCAGGATGAAGAGAACGACACAGATTCACTACACCCACATCTGCTGGCTGAATTATTGAGCACAGCAGCAGCAGCAGCGGCGGCGGCGGCAGCAGCAGCCGCAGCTCAATCTATTATCCGCCTTGTGAGGAGGCGTTTCGATGGGAAGAACGCATTTCCAATTGACATTCCTAAGTATTACATTGTGCAATTTACAACTTTTTTCGTATTGATTTTGCACAAACGTGGTTCTCCGGCGTCGGCAAGTACATTTGAGGAAGAGATTTGCATGGCATGACGATCACGCAAACAAATTCCTCTTCCTTGTGGGGAATTTTTTGGACGAGACCAAACTTATAGAGAACAGATCAAATCATATACGCCTGATTACAGCTGCTCCTCCAACACCTTCGGTTTTCATCGGGATGCTTCTGCCGCCGGCCTTTTGTTCCTGCAACCTGCCTCCACACGGACTGCAGCTGCAGTATTAATGATTAGGTCTGCTGGACATGATCACCGTGTCTGATTGGCCGCCTGTACGTCGCTGTTTTTATCGCTTCCCCTTACTGCCTTGGCCTGCAACCAGTATCTGATATCCGCGTTTGCACCTGCTTTTTACATCTGACGCTGCCCACATTCACAGACGCAGTTTGGACAGCGGCAGCGGTTACCAAACTAAACACAAGTAAAAAACAACATTTTGTAATCGCTGCTGACTTGGGAAAAAAAAAAAAAAACTATACCATGTTTAGGTCGAACACAATATTACCTTCATTTTAAGGTAGATGAAATAAAGTGAGGCCCATGAACTCATTTTTATCATGGATGGATGTACTGACCAGGTGAAATTAACTTCTACAATCCAAATTGTCTGCTTCGACTATAGAGAAACTAGCCGACATCAGAATATGTGACAGAGGGCAAGAATCCTGTATGATGATTTTCGATTTCATGCATCTTGGAAAGGCTTACATGTTCATCTTACAGATCAAAAAAAAACCTCATCGTGTAAATATAGACTTTTGCATATTTGCAAAAAGTGTTGACTTTACACTTGATGGAAGTAAAGTCAACTTTACATGTGGCCCCCCTCAGGTTGAGCCCTACCGACCTTCCTCAGCCGAGTAGATGGTGGTCACGGGGCTGAACGGACCCTCTCCCATGTTGTTGTAAACCCCGACCTTGACTTGGTAAGGGGAAAACGGAGGGATGCTCTCGTTCTTGAAGACGTATCTGGAGGCGTCGGGCGACGTGACGGCGGCCTGCATCCAACCCGGAGCCCCAAGTGGGCGGAAGGCCACCACGTAGCCGAAGCCCGGGCCGCTCTGCAGCTCCTCGGGAACCGGCTGAGGAGAGAAGAGGGGGGAGGAGGGGTGACTCAGAGTGGATGACTCAACACGATCCTACAGATATTAATACCCGAAAGGAATGTCGTGGTGCGGAGATTAGCGATGTGGGAGCGTCAGCGAGGTTTACTGCTCCTCAAAAGAAATTACAGATCAAAGCTGGACGGCTGCAAATATCAGACTGCGCAGAATTCTGAGCTCATACGAGCATCAGGGGGCTCCCCGTCAATAATTACTTACATAACAGTTTGATGTCGTGATCAGTATGACAGGTGTTATTTCATACTTTGATGCCACCAGTGTAGGAAAACTAATTACTCAGCGGCGGGTGAAAATAAGTTTACCTCCCAAGTGATGACGAGCTCCGAACGTCCTCCGCCGCCGCCGTTTACTCTCGCCGGCGCCACCCGGGGGGCTGGAGAAATCGAGCACGAGTGTTTCAACATTAATGCTTCTGACATTTAAAGTTCATGTGTGAGACAGGTTCTCTTATTATCCTTATTATCCCAGACAGAGCTGTTTAATCGCTAGGAAAGTTGAATCTGTCTCTGCGGTGCGTTGCAGTTCATTCACAAGTTGCGCACCCTGCAAATTCCACTGGCAAAGAGTTAAATCGCTCAAATGGTTCAAAAGGATCTCTCTAAATAGAGCTCGCATGCAAATAAAAAAAAAAAAAAATCTGTCTTTGCAAACATCTGCTGGGATTGCCGCTGAGAAAATGTCAGGACCTTCCGATACGTACGCATTTCTTTGGTGCGGGTCTTTGTGGAAGGTTTGCTGGGCTCCCCAGTGCCAATGCTGTTGGTTGCCAGGACTCTGAACTCGTACTCCACCCAGGGACTCAACTTGGTGACGGTGGCTGACAGCTGCTTCCCCCCGAGCAGCTCAGGAACTGAGAGACATCACAGAAATAACCTTTCATCAGCGCCACCTCCCCTCCTTTGCCAGATCAGCCGGCTGAAAGTTAGCCCTGCTGCTGATGAGTTATTTACTGCCGTTTCCAGAGGGATAACAGCCTGAATCTTTTTCTTCCTCTGCCCGCTCGCGACCTACACAAAGACCGCTACATTTTTTGGGGTGTTTGTGGAATTGGTAAGAGCCAAAAAAAAAATAAAAAAAATAAAAATCCCAGCCAGCTGCCTCTTAGTCACTCGCTGCAGTGCCTGTGATAAAGTTCTCCTCCTCCATCACAGCAGGCGGGATGTGGGCCGAAATTAAATCTTTAAATTGAATCTTACAAACCCAAAATTAGATTTTTTTTCCCCCACAAAATTCTAACTCTGATGCATAGAAGAGTGTTTTTTCCAAATGTTTCATTGCTGCATGAAAATGCGAGTAAAATCAGACGAGCCAGCAAGCAGGGGTAACCAGGTGGCCTACTTGGTCTTGATGTTTGCATGATCTGAGGAAGTGGACGTGAGTGTTCCATATTTTGAAGCCAAGGCGGACAGAAGGGACCCACCCGTGGTGACGGCCTGCCAGCCCAGGAAGAAGAGCGTCCTGGCCTGGATGGTGTAGCTGAGGATGGGGCTGTAGTTCTCCAGCCCAGGGGCCCAAGACACAGAGGCAGTGGTCTCCGTCACCTCCGTCACCTGACAGTCCACCGGAGGGCCGGGGGGACCTGCCAGGGTTGAAGAAGAAGCCGCAGGCGTGTGGAAATGAAACTTTCCTTGCAATTCCTATCTACCCGTTTGCCTGTAAACTCTGATCCATTGTCTATTTAAAAGTGGCTAAAAACAAAATTGCTACAAAAAAATCCACCTATTGAAAAACCGTTGCATGAGAAGGTATTATGACAGATTTTGGGGAAAATGCAAACGTTGCAAAACTGGATTGAAAATGTTTTTGCCCAATTACAGGTCAGTGGGTGGAGGAGGAGAATGAGAAACTCTCAGGTATTGCAAGAAATTGAAGAAATCACTGCAATGTTATTATTACTATTCAGAACCGTAGATAAACGCAGCTGTGCCAAGAGTTGCCTGCAGGAAGGAGGGAGATGCAGAGCTTCCAGGAGCCGTGGCAAATAGTACGTTTGGAAATAATGTCAATTCTCAAATAAAAGAAGAAAAGAAAACTGCAGAAAGAGTGAGAGCAGAATGGCAGTGGAAATTAACCTGCCAAAAAAAAAAAAACACGTTTCTTGGAGTGATGACAGAGGAAATTATATTTTTTTTGTTGCAAAACATCACTCAATGGAAACGCAGTCATTTTACAATTGTCTTTATCCTCCGTTTAGAAAATTATTGCTTATGTTTTATGCAAATTTGTAATGGAAGTTCTGCTCTGCTTGTGAAAAGACTTTTTGCAGAATTAATGGTAGATAAAGGTTGTGGTAGGACAGGGTTTAATTTTTAACGACCAAAGTCTAAAACAAGTACAATTATTTTTTGGTGTCCTGATTAATTGCTAAAGCTCATAATGAACCTTTGGTGTACACGCAGTAACTTGTCATCACCTGAAAAATGAAAAAAAAAAAATGCACTCCACTCACCCCTGACGACCACGTCAGTTGCAATCGACACGCTGTCCACCTTGGTCTGCACGGCGCAGGTGTATTTCCCAGCATGCCTCAGCTGAATGTTGCGAATCATGATGTCGCCTGCCGATCGCTGGAATGTTTGAAAGATGGAAATAAAGCGTCAAAAAGTTGCTAAAAAAAAACGGTCCCAGCGCAGCAGAATTTAGACGCTCTGTATTGGGAGGAGTGCACAGACAAGCGCAATGCCAAAATGATTTCTGCTTGGGGTGACTTTTTTACATTATGGAGGAGAAAGGCACATCGCAAGTCCAGGGATGACGGGGGGCGGGGGGGCTTTTATTCACTCCCAGCAGACAGCCACTCGCTCCTAAATGTGCTATTAGCTTTGAACTTTAAAGTTAGCGCGAGTATTAAATTGATGTCTTATCTATACAAGTGCAGGAATGTGAAGCAGCGGAAGTTAATTGCTTTGATGTGAAATCAGGTGAGTCGCATAGGGACGGGAAGGATGCAAACTGCACTGCCACTGTGAAATATTTCTCCGGAATGAAAGAACTGGGGAACCCCCCATTGCCTGTCTCTTGCATGTTTAATAACCACGTCGTTACTGCAGTATGAGGGAAATAAGTCTGGACACGATTAAGTGAGCTTGTATTTTGCTGCTGGAAGATACTGAGTGCTAAAAGGCCCAACACGTTCATGCGGAAAGGTGAAGCAGCTGGTCAGTTAGATGCAGCAACCACCCCAGAATAAACACCTCCAGACAGGCAGGAAGTGGCACTTTGATCACATTCTGTCATGTGCATCCAGTTTGCAACTTTAAAGTTGTTTTTTCCTTCCTCTTAAGATTGCAACGTTCGCGCGTTTGTGTGTGTGTGAGTGTTGCGACGTTGTGAAGTGCTCTCAGATCTAGAAGGGCTTTTTTTTCAGCGACTTCTAGTGCTGCAATCTTCTGGGCGGATGTCTTCCGGCCGGAGCGTCACATTTCAAAAAACGGACTCGGTGGCGGTGGCGGCAACGCGGCCCAGCTGAAGGACATCGGGCCCACTTACCCCGCCCACTTTCTCAAAGTATGACCAGTGGCTCCCGAAGTGGATGAGCTGCTCGTTGAAGAACCAGGTGAACTTGAGGTCCAGCGTGGCGTCGTGAGACACCTGGCAGGGCAGCACGATGCTTTCGCCCACCGTCACGTCCAGGTGACCCGCCGGGCTGGTGATCAGGGTGGGTTCTGTGGGCGGTGAGAGGTGACATCATTAGTGCGGCGGGGCCCCGTCACCCCGCGTCATATTAAACCACGACGGCTATTTTCTTTTTTTTTTATTTATCGCACAAGATTCCAATTGCAGTTTGCCCCCGGATGACGTCCGGAGGACAAACTCAATTTTATGGAGGTCCGCCGCCTAGACCACGTAATGCACGTCTGTCTTCCCTTTTTCATACGTCGCGCTGCTATACATCACTGAACAAAGTGGAAGAGAAGCCAGAGAACTAAACAAACAAACAGCAGAGGAGCAGAGAACCATTACGGCGGATCAGATCTCAGCCTATAATTTGCCTCAGTTTGTGCCCAGACAAAAAGCCATTATTTCCTTCCATCCTCGCTGTTGCGCCGCAGATCAACATAATCTTTCGCTCCGCCTCAGCCGGGAGTCTGGTTCCGGGGGAGCCGGGGGGTTTGGGGGGGAGTGGGCCTGGGGTGGTGGTGGTGGTGGTGGTGGTGGGGTGCCGAGCAGAGGTCCGCGCCGTGAATTATGCATGCACGTCATAGGCATCTAATGGACAGGGAAGGCAACGCAGCATGTCAGGGGGCGTATAGCTCTATATTTGGCCCTGTCAAAACAAGCCAGCTTGTTTTCCGCGTGTCACCCGCTTACGGAGAGCTGACTGGTCACGGCAGAGTAAACCAGGTGCCTCTGGAGAGGGAGGGAGAGAGGGGTCGGGGGGGTGTTTGGGGGCGAGTCCGCAGCACCAGCTGCAACACGAAGAGGTCTAAAAACTTTTCTGCCTCCGCTTGCAGAGCTGTCACACTCATTTCCTGTTATGGCTGCAAGGAAAAACACAAATTGGCTCCCTCATTCCCTTTAGTATGCTCGGCACACGCCACCGCAGCCTCTAATCTTATGGGATGACAGTGTTCCCCTCAACAGCCCGACAGAGAGTCGTACGCGCCTGACGTAGTGCGCGCGTCGCTTTAAATTCGTACGAGTCGCCCGAGAGACGATTTTTCGGCGGTTGATTTCAAAGATTTGTTGACTTCAAGGAAAATAAATTAGGCCCCCCCCTCAAAAAAAAATTCAGTCAAGTTTAGGAGAAGCAGTCCATTTTGGGTTCATCAGTCACTTTATCGCCCACCTACTGTGGCTGTTCAAGTATATTAAAGAGAAAAAGCAGCTGATAACTTTTCAAAAACAGGAAGAAAAAAATCTCCTTTTCTGCTGTAATTTAGAATTTTCTATTTTCAATCTTTGAAACTATGCAGGTGTCAAGGTTTTGTATCAATCCTTGATTTCTGAGGTCGAAGGAGTTTTTCACACATAGAAGAGAAGTGCAAAGGCCAACTGTTGCTATGAAGTGCATCAATCCAATAATTTGTTGAGCCTTGATTGAGTTAAAAAGCATGCGTCCATTCTTCTGTCCTTCTTTGTGGCCTGTGTGGAGGCAGCCGGCACAAAAGTCGGTGGCAGGGAATGGGTGAAACAGCACTTTCTGCACTGAACTATTTCTTCCAAAAATCCATTTGAGAGACAGAAATTTACATAGTTCAGTTTATACATAAAAGATATTCAGAAGGCACTTTATAAATGAATGCACATGTCTCTATATTGCGCATGCTCCATTTGTAAAAGTAAAAAGTCTTAGCGTTGAGAAAAGAAACCCCCCCCCCCCCACCCAAAAAAAAAAGGTTCTTCTGTGCAACTCTATTTGCAATTCAAAAAAACTTGAAAAAGAGGAATCACCAAAGGGCATTTTAATAGAGCACTGTTGTTGAGTCTGCTCTTTAGAACGGCCTAAAAAATTCATTGTGCTGCAGGAGTGTGTAATTTTAATGGACCGCAGTCTTAAAGGCACCGAGCGTGGCTGTGGGCCATGAGGTGAAGGAGGAGGACAGAGGGGGAAAAAAAAAAAAATAATGAATTAAACATTGAAGCGCACAAGTCCCACTTCCTGCAGCCAATCAACTAATTGGATAGTGCAGCCGTCAGGTAAGATGGTGTTCATTACACGCTCACACCTGCAGGTTCACCAACAGTGCAGCGGTGGCCGGGGTGGGGAAATCTAGACGCAGCACTTTTCAAGAATTCATTCATTGTTTTTTTATGCCTCCTGTTAGGATTGACAGCTGTGGCGGCAGCGCAGCAAATTTATAGGTGTTCAACTTATTAGCAAAGACAGCAAAGTCCATCGGAATCCAATCCAACATTAACAGACAATTCCTATAAAAACTAAAGAAGACATGACGAAGCACAGCGAGACAGAGAGTCTCTCACCTTTGACCTGCAGGCTGCCGGCACTGCTCGCTACTCCAAACTGGTTCCTGGCGACACACGTGTACAGGCCCGCGTCCGACTTGGAGACGTTGGAAATCCTCAGGGAGCCGTTGTCCAGCACCATAACCCTGCAGGTCAGAACAGTGGAAAGTGCACCAGCGGTTAGTTGACATGGCCCGAACTTTGACTGAGGATGCCTTGCATCCTGGAGCAACGGTCCCTCAGGTGGATCTGTGTTAAAATGTCATTTTCCACTGCATGAGTGGCTTTTCATGGCATAACAGATGGATGCTGAAGTACATCCAGCTGATCCTTCTGTAGGAGGGAACACTGCATGGTAAATCCATGTTTATATCCAGAAATCTCAGAAACTCGTTGAGTAAGACAATACAGTAAAATAATATGACATAGCAATTCTTAAAAAACAAAAACAAAAAGCGCTAGTAAAAAAAAACTATGTTATGTATTTCAGGAGCTAAAGGGAATTAAAGAAAAACATAGGGTGAAAATCCTGGTGGAGGTTGTCATCATTCATCCATGAAAAGATCATTTAAAACAAAAACTACCCTAAATGAAAAAAAGTCCTGCACTCTTTATCAGGACCCAAGTCAGCGCAGTTTAATTGATTTAAGTTTTAAGAGAAGACTGTTGGGTGTGAAAGTGATCACAACGAGCAATAAGCAAAATAACATATACAGATAAACTAATCATCTACACTTACTGTACATGTCATAGCGATCCCTGCACCAAAACAAGCCAACAACACACTGATGTCATGGCGACAGCAGCAGTACGTGTCACAAATTTTCCCTACGCCTAATTGGCTGAGAAATACTCTTTTAATAAGAACACCACCAGATCTCATTACTGGACTCAAGCCAAGGTAAAAGACACAATGCATTCTAAAGGATTCAGAGAACAAGGTACATTGTACCATCATCAAATTGGCTTCAGCAGACAATGGCGCTCAAGTAAAATAGGAATAATTTCTATGCGCCTTGAATGCTGTGACATTTGCTTTTGTCAGACATGAAGGTTTTATCCGGATCGATCGAGCGCCTCAGGGCGGGGGATTAAATATTTCAATGTTTCAAACACTCGAGAGGTAAACAAAAAGGGTATTTAAGAGAGGAGGCACTTGAAATAAGTCAATTAAATCACAATTTCTGAGAAGCACTGAGATCATTTACTCTTCTATATTGCTGGTGCCATACGCAGTAATATGCAATTATTGCCCGCCGTCGTGCAGCCATTCCATCTCACGAGTGCTTTTGGTGCGGAGACGAGGCGAGAGCGCACGCAGTGGCGTGCCCCAGACACTGGTTTTAATCTGGTGGAGTTTTTTTTTTGTATATTTCAGTGACATTTTCCCTAGCAGAGAAACCAATTTGACCTGCGGTGAGAGATAATAAAGGAAGCTGGAACCTCTATGACAGATTGCACCACTGAGTCCAAATAACAAAGAGTTTCATTGCATCTGTCGGCGTCATCAGTCATGCCTGACAGATTTCCTCTGACAGAGAGCGCACCGCCGACACTTCGCCTGTCAACAAGGTGATTTAGTGGCATGAAGTTATATATGAAAAAGGAATCAGCAACAAAGCCCTGCTGGGGAATAAATAAATAAATAAATAAATAAAGTGCAGCCAGTGGTTGTTGCTCAGTTTTCACCCTTGCAGGGAGAATTCAATTCATCCCTGAGCTTCTTTCTCCCAAATTCTCCGCCAACTCAAGCAATCAGGGGAAATCTGCTTTTTTTTTTCATTTTGTTTAGAGACACTTTTGACACTTTAAGTGCTCACAGTTGAACATGACATTGTCCATTTTTTTTTTTTGTCTTTCAAAGGTAGAAAACCACACTATATAAACACTGCAGCTGACTTTCTGAGGCCATTTGCAGGTTGGTTGGGCTCTTAAAAGCCCGTCAGTGTCACGGGGACCTGACAACGGGGAAACATGTGCACGGATGCGCTTAGGTGAAAAGAAAATACATAATAGCGTTCGTTTGCGTGTGATTTTAAATCAATTTTCAATAAGGCTCAAGGATGGATGCAAATGTTTTAAATGGCAAACTTGTTTGGCACGCTGCACTCAGCAATGAGGAAAAACAAAATGTTTGCGGGAAGTCAACTGAATCACAAGGTGACACATAACACAAGAAAGCAAGGGTGTTTTTATTTTAACTATGAAAGATGTGTTAAAAAGCTACATTTATTTTATTTATTTAATTAAATTCTTTGTTCGAGCAGAAAAAGCCCACAAATACCTTAAGTACAGTACATGATACACTGGTGGAGGGATTATTTGTATTCAGTGTAAAGACAACACATTTCATTTCAAAACTGAATTTGTTTTTTTTTTTTTTAAAGTACATCTGAATCATGAACATTAATGTATCACTGAATAATTTATCTGGACTGCTCTTCAGGATTGATCCTTTTGTCTTTCCCGTTATCAAAGTGTTTTATCGGATTTGAAAACACATTTTCCTTCCTCCCTTCCCTCTCATCTCTGCAAGGCACTGCACATGATCCATTGCATCCCTTCAAAGACAGGAAGTCGGGAGGTTTGTGCTGACTTCCTGTGCTCATCCTTTTTTAAATAGCCAAGTTTCTTAACGAGATTTCCTTGCGGACAGTGATTTTTTTGTTAATTACAGCTGATGTAGTACGATGTAGCAGTCCATAGTATTCGTCTGTGTATTGACGAAGCTTTTCTGCCATTTATTTATCTAGAATTAATTTGACCCTGGGGAATCAGACAAGCAGAAATCTTGAGTTTGTTATCCTAACCAGACAGGCTGAAAATAGATCAAACTCTGTTAAGTAACGTTCAGTATATCGCATATTACATTAGCAATGCAACAAGAAGGCAGAATAGGAGGTTCTGGGTTCCATTCTCGGCTACTGCCTCCCAAAAAGGCCTCAGAGGTGGTAATCCCAAGGCCTGATATTTGAAAAGTAAAGGGTTGTGTGAGGAAGAGGGAAAAAAAAAACCTACTTCATCAAACATGTGAATCAATTCCAAATGACTGGGTGTGGGGACCCCTGAAGGAGAAAGCCAGACAGAAGGGAAGAAGAATGCGAGAACTATTAAAGCATCTCCTCGCACTGTGGAAGCACAACATAATAATTCTACTTGCGCTGCCTTTCAAGATTCAGCAGACAAAAGTGGGATATTTCTGCGCTATCTCCCTGCGAACCGTTACTGCAAGTATTTTCAAAATGAATGCGATATCCAAGTGGCCACTCACAGTGCAGCAAATGTCCATGACGTTCTTCAACGGTGTTGTACAGCAACAACCCAGGTAACTGTGTTGGTACGGTGTATATACCACAAAGGAGACAAATTAAAAAAAAACAAACAATAAAAACAGGCAGTTACAGGTTAATTACTATCCCTGATTGTTGGCTGCTATCTGCAGGAGATCTCTGGAGAGCAAAACATAATAATGAAGGCAGACAAGGGGTCCAGTGTTCAGTCAAAAATCCCCGTGCAAAACAGTCTCTGATCTCCCTGGAGGAGGCCGGCACGCGTGAAAAGAAACTCCCCACGGGAATCAATAAAATATCAAACTGCTAATAATGAATTCCCTCAAGCCAAAGGGGCAGCCGCTGCTTGTTAAACACATAATTCATTCAGGCCCAATCACATCAAAGTTGCTGAAAACAAACCGTGAGCTCTGGGAAACATTAATATGGCAACAGTGTGAAAACAGAACGAAGATGCCGAAGATGACAAAAGGCTGCCAATTATATATTTGTTCAGGCTCCATTTCTGCCTTGTTCAGAGGCATTTAATTTCAGTTATTGCTTTTTATTACGTTCTTGAACACTGCAGTGCTGTTTCTTATAGTTTTAGTGGGAGCTTGCTTTCCTGAACTGCAGCAAGAGATCACCATTATTCTCGCAAGCCTTTAAGCTTAGGCAGGTTCACGGCCCATTGCCACATATATATTTCCCACATATACTGACCCTCAGTGTGCTCTGCTGGGTGTTCCAAAATCATGGCTAATGAATACAAAAAAAAAACCCGCAGTGAGAACACTGTGTTTTTCAAGAAAGGCCAGCTATATGATTTACATCTGTGCGAGAGCTGTATCAAAAAATCACATTTTCAAGTCAAGCTACCACTGCATTGTTTTATTATAGTCAATGTGGTTTTCCTGTGATTTCATTTGCTTTTGTTTGTGTCTGAGCCGCTCTGAGTAAACAATCTATCTTAAGGGTTATGATTTAATCATTGGAGTTTTTTATAGTTATTTTTCAACGTTTTGGACGCCATTTCAACTCGCAATAATTAAAGCTATGCGTAAATGCTTTGCCCTGTTGTCAAGCCGTTGTCCTCAAGTTGATCTCACGTGAGAAAAATCAGAATTTTTGATTTTTAAGAGGCAGTGTGGCCTTCCGCAAATGATTAAGGTTGAGCTGTCAGGTGGCGCCAACAAGGATTAAAGAGTCAAAGATACATTTGCCTCCCTTTAAAGAGCCCGATCCTTAAAGAGCTGGGAGAGACTCTCCTCTCCGGGCCGCCGAGTGCTTCTTTCGTAATGGACCATAACAAAGAGTTATGGCGATGAGATGCTGCTCTGATAGGCCCGCCCATTAAAGTGTACGGCCTTATATGTGGAGCTCTACCTGCCCACCAAAAAGAAGCTAAAAGGGGATGGTGACAAATGAAGATGTTTGGCACGTTAGACGCCTGAAGAGCTTCCACTCTGCAACCTTTCCTCACGACGACTGCCCTGCAGCAATTAAGGTACGGCAGGAGTGGGGGGGTTGGAATTTGTGGCGCGCATTAAACTGGGAGCAGTGCGATATAGTAAACAGGCACTTTATCTCGACCTTATTGGCTGCCGTGTAAGTGAGCTACCGCCTGTAATCTAAAAGTCTCTGCTCGGTGTAGCCGGGGCCTAAAAGGCTGCAAATGAAAAACATTATTTTAACTAACAGTGGGAAAAAAAAGCAAAGCTCCAGTATGGACAGAAGTTGCAGCTATTCCCTCGTCCTGCTTATTTTAATCCCTAGACAGGATGCTGTATAGTGGCACCACCACCACCACCACCACCACCACCACCACACAGAGAACCTCTTTAGTAGATTAAAGAGTGAATTATGTTTTTGTTATACGCGCATTACAGTTTTATGGTCAAACCACCTTAAAAAGACAAAAACACAAAAAAACACAACATATGCGTCTGTTTCGCAAGTTCCTGCCAGCGGTGAAGTTGAGTTTGAGCGAGTGCGCAGCGGCTAAGCGCTCAGCAGGCTGGCACTGGAGCCATCTTGCTACACTTGCCTGAGACGTGAGCTAATATGCGCGACACGATGGCGTGATTTCATTAAGTAATCAGATCCTGCCTTGTTTTTAGTTGATTTGTTTCCCCTCCCCTGCGCCGGATCCTTGAAAAACATTATCCCGGGAAGATTAGAAGGAATTATGGGTATTTTAGTTGAGCCAGTGGGATGGATTAGTGTTGTGCCACAGCTGTGAAAAGCGCTGGGTAGCAGCCCCATTTCAATATGGAGGGAGCTAAAATGCCAGCGAGCCGGGGAAACAGGGGAATATCGTGGCGGAGAAATGAAGTGCTAATGTCGGGGCCTAACGTCTCATATGCGGCTCGCCGCTCCGCTCCGCCGAGAGGCTGTAACGCTAAATCTCAAATAGGAAATCTCACCTTTATGGGTGTTGTATCTTCCAGCGGATGCATTTTCCCTTCTATCTTAAGAGGATGATAAATCGGCAAGGCCGGGGCTATAATACAGCAGGTAACACACATAATCCTGATGCTATTTCTGCCACTCGCCGTCAAATAAAACACGGCTCTCCTTCCGCGAGGTGTCTGGCAACCGGCAGCCTGGCACCGGGTAGCAACAATCAGGCCGCAGGAACAGTTTCGCCGAGCCTCCGTCTCTGACAGGAGGAGGCACAAACACGACTAAATCGGACGCACTCCCACCGCGCTGGGGATGGATGTGCCAGAGTCTGTTTGTGTGTGAGGAGGGGAAGAGAGCTGCTGAACATGTTGAAAAATTAATCCCATATCAAATGAGAAACGTGGAGCCCCGCCACGTCGCCGCGCAAGCCAGCGGGTGCGTCTTCGCCCCACCCCCCCGCGCTGGCACATTCCAGCGCAGAGCGAAGATGTAATTGAACAGAAGGTGGAGACTTCACGTTAAGTATCTGTGTGCAGTTCCTTTAAATATAAATACAGCGACACGCTCACAATGGACTGGTGAGCCACTGTTATTTCGGACATGGCAGCACGAGCAATTTGAAACCCCTTATGTTAATATTCCACTCTGATTCTATTTAGGTTCATATTAATCTGGTTTGGGAAGCCTCCTTCAGTAATATAAACAGAGCCTGCACCTGTTCTTTTGTTTTGTTTTTTTGATTGTGAGCACGCCACCTGTTGGATGAGTCCTGTTAATTGAGATCTTGACTAATTAAATTGCACAGTGTGTATATATTCATAGAATTTTACCCGCATCACACGCTTAGCTGGAAAAAAAGGACGTCTTGAAGGATTTTGTGAGGTGAAAGAGATGGAACGAAGATACACAATGCGGGCCACCTGCTTGCTGAGGAGCAAGAGGAGAGAGAGAGGACGGTCATTTGAATATCACTCAGCTTCATTGTGCGAGAAGGAATAATAGTGGAATATTGATTTGCATTAACATTGCAAATGGTTTAATTGTAAAAAAAAAGTCTTAGAATAGAATAGTTGAACAGTATACCAGAATGTATGTGAAACATGTAAATATAGTTGTTCAGAAAGCTGGAACAGATAAGTCTTTTTTTAATTGAACCTTGTGAAGACTGGAGCCCTGCAAATCTTAACCAGTGGTGATATTTCACAAGACATAGAAGACTAGTTCACACAAAGCAACACACCAAGGCTGACTGTGTGTCTTACTGAAATACTGAACTGGAAGGAAAAGGAAAGGAAAAAACTCTGATGTCTAATCTTTCATTGGCAGACTAAATCTCAAATGAGAACAGGACTGGTTTCTTTGACTTCAGAGATGATTTTCTGCGTCTGTTTGGGTTGTGGTGGAAACTAAGAGCAGTGTTAGTCATATGACTTATCAGCATCACATAGGGCCATATAATTGGGGATAGGGGATTTCTTCACTGGGCTCTGATCCTCTCATTAGACCACAAGAATCTTGTGTTGATTTGAAAAACTCGGATGCTGTCAGCAGACGCGGACCAAACAGCAGCCGTACCCAATTAGACAGACCAACAACCAAACCAAACAGAGGAGGAGGTGACACGAAGACGAGACCATTCCTCAGCGAAAGCATCCGTCTTCTGCAAAGAAGCTTTGGTTTGCATTCATTTGTTTGTTCTTTGAAATAAATCCTCTGCATAAGATGCTCATCAGGAAGTGTGTCTCCTCTTTGCTGTTGTTTGGGTGGGTGAGGAGGGTCGGGGGCGGGAGGGGCTGGATGGGAAAGGAGACTGTTGTGCCGAGGTACCCAGACCATGTGAAGTCACCTTCACCTCCAAACACAAACTGTATGAAGACCGAGGTAGTTAAAGCTGCCTTTGACCAGGTGCCTGCTGGCTGTTGTGTGAGAAAAACAGCACGAGCCCTCATCGCTAACTGGCCGCAGCATCGAATTCTCAGAGAGAAACTGTTTTTTCCCCCCGCTTCATCTGATTGACATCTCTTCCTGCGTCTTTCTCTCCTCCTCGGCTGCCTACAAAGGCATTGCGCTGACCTGCACTTAACCCGATTTCTAATAAAACAAGGCGTCCAGCTAGTTCCCCCTGGTGTCAACGCCGCTATCTCGCAAGAATGCGTGTAGTTCGGCGGCTCGCCGATTGATCGGTCCTTTGGAGGATTCTACCTGCTTCTTGCGTTTCTTGACGGCGGTCGGATTCGCAGTTTGCCTCATGCTCTAATGACCCTCCCAGCCTTACATGCCGCTAATGAGCTGATGGATCAGCACATCGATCCAAACCTGCCGCGGTCCGCGAATGGCCAATTACGTTGAGTAAACAGTGCAGAAACCGGCGCTGAGCGCAGCCAGGAACGGCAGAGTACAATAGTGTTTCTGGGGAAAGAGAGAAATGTAGGGAGCGTGAGGGAGGGCGAAGGAGCGCACAGCGTGTTATGCAATTCAAATTGTATCGAGTTAAAACCGTGGGGCCTGTGCTCTGCAGTTCTGTCACCGGGAATATTGAATGGGCAAACATAAAATAACGAGTTGATGCGACGCCGCGCCGCACGCAGACGTACCTGTAGCTCTCTCGCAAGGCCTCCTTCCCCTTCCTCCAGGAAATGACACCTCGAGGAGACATCCTGGGCTTGCATTCGATCAGAACGTCCCCGCCCTGGCGAGCAAGGGTCTGCGTCTTCACCAAGTTCTGGGAGAAGTCTGGGGCAATGGCTGGCAGGGGAGGAAAGAGGGTGATTAGGTAGACAGACATCGGCAGGTTCCAGCGAATCATTAGCTGGCTCACCGTCGGGTAGGTGTAGCCATAAGGTTATGTGCTGCTAATCCAGTGCTATGGTGAAAATTCAGAATCCCTACCTTAAATTTGTCGACCTGGTTGTAACCCACGGTCACACTGCAACTTCAAATTACGTGTGTCAGCAATCTGACGCCACTATTTCAACGACAAACTACCGATCATATGGTAGTTGCTGTCATTTTAATCCCATACAACACCCCCGCTGCAAAACTGAACCAAACAGAATACCATTGTTTTCTTCAGTCAGTCAGACAGGGTGATATTAAAACATAAATACAGGGGGAAAGACTATAGCTGCATTAACTTTAAATAGCATTTTCATTGTCAAACATAGGTTTATTTCCAATTCCATTCATTTTCCTTAAGAGGACATTATGCATTAGCAATGAAGCTGTAGCGCTATGAAACAAAAAAAATGAGAGAATGTGTAATGAGTTGAAGGCTTCGGCGCTGCTCCTGAAGGCCTTAATTACCAAGGCGCCGCCGTCTGGGACTGTTCTGTATGCGAGCTGTATTAGCAGGAAGCTCTTCAAAGTGAACATGCCGCCTGGCGCTGCTGACACGGCTACACGGCTGCCAGAGCATGCAAACACCACAATACATCCAACCCCACATGTCGACACTTTAGTGAGAGACGCAGCCATTCTTTCCTACCGCGGAAACAATAGGCCACTGTTTTCCCCATAACACGTTTTCCTTTTCTTTAAACAATGAATTTACATTTTCGGGTTGGATAATGTATAGCTTCAATAAAATCTCTCGTACATGGAATGACTTAACAATGTGAGAGACGTGTTGCATTTTAATTACACGTTTCACGATAGAAGTTGCATGTATTTAATTACACGCTTCACTGTTGTTGCTGTTGATGCAACAGTAAGGAAGGATACAAAAAAATATACAAATAATAAAACACATTTTAGAGATAGCAAATAAATATAAATAAAATCAGATGTTGAACAAAATGAGTCAACAATGTGATGACTTATACAAAGATAATTACACGATTTTGGATAGCAATATTCTAAATATGAACCTAATCTTGAACCATACTTTGACTCTAAAGTAAAGTCTTCACTGCAAAAGTGCAAAGCAAAAATGTTCTCATAAAAATAAGGACAAGTACACACACACACACACACACAGACACACACACACACACGTACAGACTCAATTATTGAGTAATGCAACCGTTGCATTAATTAAGAATCAATGTAAAGTTAGCATTAGCCGCAGATTTAAAATCCATTTGCCAGTAGAGAATAAATGATGATTAATTGTGAAAGTATTTCAAGGTTGTGCTGCAATAAAGAGGTGATGCTGTGGTCGAAACAAACAGCTGGTTGACCGATTGGTAGTCTCTTGACACCAGGAGTCAAATATTTAATCAATCCTCAGCATTACTGCAGGGTCTTGCTACTGTGGGTGTCTAATGTCTGGAAGGGCTAGTTCACCAGTTTTGTTTTTTTTTTACACACGCTGACCCACTTCACACCCGCACACTGGCAAGAGCGGTCATTCCAACCTGTCCAACAGCTCCAGAGACGGCTGCAGTTGTCTTTCCAAACAGCAGCATTTAAGGATTTTTTTTTTTTTTAAAGGAACTGAAACGTTTTTTGATGGACGTCTCACCACGTCGAGCTGTCAGACCTGAGAGCTTTTACATTGATATAAAGCAATGAGATTTTTATTGCCTGCAGGTATAAAATGCCTAAAACGCACTTTGCACAAGTTAATTGCTTTTGCACTTAGTGGTGTGGGTGTATGTGCAGAAACAATTGTCATAATGAATGGCAGGGACTTTATGGCCTCATTTACCTTGATAGTGAGGCCAGCGCAGGAGGTGTTGACTTTCAAAGACCGCCTGTCTAAACTACTCCAGCTGCAGTTCCATCAACCATTTAGTGGCATTTGAATATGACAAAATAAAAAATAGAAATAAACCCAGAAAGGCTGGATAGTGATTTACATGTCATAGGACATATCAAATTAAAAAAGTGTGATCTTAAAAAGAACCATCTGATATTTTAGGTTATGTTCAGGTTTGCTGTTCCAGTTGTAATCCTGCATTAGAGTAAATGCCTCCAAAACCAAACAATTCCAGCATTAGAACAGAAAATTAGGTTAGATGTTATTTAGCTGAAGGACACGATTAAAGGGCGAAGGGTCCTGACGGGTGAAAGGACCAGCAACAACAACAAATAATATTCTTAAGTGGCATTGTTTAATACCCACAAAGAGTTGCTCCACTTCCTTCCTCTCCCTCTGTTTATCCCCCAGCACACCAGTCATCCCCACTTGACCAGCTCAGGGGCCCGAGCAGCATCTAATATGTTCATGTGCTAACAAGGACATTGCTGGGGTCCACTTGCAGGGAAATTACTGCCAAAAAAAAAAAAAAAACGCTTCTCGTCTCGACACGGAGGCAAAATGAGGGCAGGGAGGAGGGAAAAAAAAAGTAATTAAATTCAAGCCTAATTTAAAAAGGGGAGAGAGGTTGAGTTTATCCCTGAGAGTTTGGACACGGTCTCTTGTGCTAAATATTGTCCAGACTCGGAAAACGGGTGGGGGGAGCAACGATAAGAAAATGAAATGTTCCCATAAAAAAAGAAAACGGTTCTTGGTGAAATAACTGGCAAAGTTGCCAACACGAGTAGCAAATGTTCTGCCAATGTGATCGTGGGTGGGAAAGATATGGCCTCCAAACGTTGCACCTTTAGTCAAAGGAACCGCCGCCAGGCTGACTGCTATCACGTTTATTTTGCCAATTTTTTTTGCAGATCCCTCTCAACGCCAAATTTAAGGATTTCAGCGCATTAAAGTTAGATAAAAAAAAAAAAAAAAAAGGCAAAAAACAAAAGTGTGTTTGAAGCGAGACAGGCCGACTTACCGATGACTCGGAGCTCTGCGTTGGTGAAGATGCGTCCGTGTTTGTTCTCCGCCACGCACTGGTACATGCCGATGTCGGCCAGGTTCAGGTTGCTGATTGTCAGCACGCCGTTATTCGCCTGAACCCTGTCCTGTAGCAGACAGGTGCGCAACCACAAACAAACAAACAAAAAAAACAAAACTCAGCTCATCCCATCACATAACATTAAACAGGCGCGCGAGTCACGCGCGGTGCAGTGCATGCCGTAAACCCCGGGCGGCGGGCAGCAAACAGGCTGGGACAGGGTGACCCGTCAGCTGCTGCAGTAATAACATCCAATTAGGATTGTGCTTGTGCTGGAGGCATGTCTGCTCCTTCAAGTGCACCATCGCAGGATTCCTGTGTGAAGCCTGATCAACGCTATATTGCATCCCCTCGCCTTTCAAGCTCGGCCTTGAAGCCGCGGAGGAGGCGGGTGGTGGTGGTGAGGGGGGCTGTGAAATATGTATTTAGACACATTAAAACTATACGACTGCGTTTTGTGTGCGAGCCAAGCCTGAAGCGGCGTCTCGCTATTTCATTCCCCCGCTCGGGTTACAATATTCAGCACCTTCGGTTCAGGGTCAGCAGATTAATCAGCGGCTGCGTCTGTCGGACGTTGACGCGGATTTGGAGTGCAGCCGGTGGACGCACTCAACATAATGCCTGTCAGTATGAAATTATTGATTGGGAGATTTGAAAGGATCAGTTCAGCGAGTCCTTTAAGGGAGGGAGGGAGGCTGAATCCCTCGCTAAGCAGCGTGCTAACAGGTTACGGCCGCTGCTCTTGTCTCACAGCCACACAAGTGATCAAAACGCTGCGGGCCAGATCTCGGGGAACAACTTTCCACCCGTTCTGACATTAATCCTCCTAAACACTGTTGCCCGACGCGGGGCTTTCCCAGACGTCAGGGGTGAAGATGATCAGACACATGTGGGGCTATAATTTTGAAAATCAGTTGGAAAATTAGCTCACAGCAGAGAGAAAAAGCCAGAGAGCATTTATCTTGTATTTGTGTTCCTTGTTGACACTGTGCTCACTTGTTGATTTTGATGATCCACAAATAGTTGAATAGTATGAACAGTTAAAACAACTTATGGATGAGTTGATAATCTCAGCATTACACTTTTACAAGAGAGTAATTTAAGTAATTACATTGCATGCACCCGTTTTTCGCCCAAATGTTGGGTTTTCATGCACGCACAATGGCTAACACTGTTAATTTTCTGAGGTCGCAGTCAAATTAAGATCGTGCATATGTTTTTCGCCTCTTCTACACTGCCTCTTTCATGCACGCACAGTTTAACAATTTTTAGATGACAGCAATTACACTGGCGATGCACTGGCAGGATTGGATCCCCGGGACGAACAAAACAGCGCCGCCACTGCTGCTCGTCCGGCTTTTACTTGTTGTGGTAATTGACTGTTGTCCTGCGTGGAGCTCGCTCCGTTTCTCAGACCGTTTGTCATGTATTTTCGGACATTAAGTGCTACGCTGAGGGTAGCAGCAATTACAATGTTCTTAAAATTGGGATGAAAATGCCTTTATTTTTTTTGGCTGACCACTTGTTCTGCAGTCCAATTAGTGCCCGAACACATATTGGACACTTTTTGAATGCAAGAACGTTGGAGTAACACCACTTTGTGGTGGGGGGTAATTAGTGCTACACGCAGGCAGTTTATGGACCATGATGTTAACTGTGTTCATTCTGATGAATTGCCTGATCTAATTCAAGCTTTAGCCACACTTTTTTTTCACCTCGGGGGTCTTGATAATTGAAACACTGCTAATTTTCTGAGGTCTTAATAAGACTCCCTTGGCCATATATAAGCCTCCCCATCCCCACTCCGCCCTTCTCTCTCTCTCTGAAACACTATTTTAAGCAACTTAAACTAAACCTCTGAAGAATTAGGGATAAAATGTGGCACATAGGGCCGAGCTATTGGTGAAAAAGAGACATGGCAGAGTTTAGATTATAAATAAATGAAATTTTCAAGTCGCCAACGGAGAGCACTGACAGTAATAGCACTTGGACAGAGTTCTTCTTTCCCCCCGTTCTTCTTTTGACCTTTAAAAGGTTTGGCACTTCTTTCTGCTCCCTTTTTATAGTTAGTGTCAATTTAAGTGTGGCAGCGCTCGTCCCCTTGCCCTTGATCTTTCCCATTGAGTGTAGCTGGACCTTTTAATGTCACTGACAAAGTAGTCTAGAGGGTCCTGCCACCAGTATGTCTGTCGTCTGGAATCATTACAGCTCGGCCACTTGAAAAGACAAGGACTGTCCCTTAACATCAGTCAGTGACACTGGCGAGAATCTTCAAATGGAGCTCTTTCGGCCGTCCGGTCACACAATAGATGCACGGCTGACCTGCCGCTAAACCCGCTGCCAGAGACGCTCCTGGCTGGCTGGGGAGGGGGGGCCCAACGTGCAGCATGTCTCCAAGTGGAACAAAACAGCTTAGTGGGGTTTTTTGGGGGCTGGCACTGGATGCTTATAGCAGTACTCAATAGGATGAACAAAAGAAAAAATGTATACACGAAGAGGCCGAGGCAGAGAGAGATGGGACGGCCTTTGTGTCTGAATAGATGATAGATGGTCCCTTTTAGGGTACATGGAGCAAGGCCCCAGGAGGATGAAAGAGATGTGTGTAAGTGCACAGGTCTGAACCACACTAAGCTCCTCTGTGCCCACTGCCTTGTTGTGGGCACAGAAAAACAAAAAACAAAAAAAAAGACCCAAACCCCTCAGAGACTGAATTCTGGCGGCATTAAAATCTCTTCAGCGTTACAGACATGTGCGAACAACAGCTCTGTGTCCGTCCCTAATCAGGCTCGATTCCTCTCTGATACAGTGCCGCCTCAATGTGGCCCTGAAATAAATAAATAAAAGAGTGAATGAACAAAAAAAAAAAAAAAAAAAAGGGAAAAAATCTGGGACGTGCTTTCATGAGTCACGACTCAGGCATTGGCATGAGAACTTTCACATCAAAGGGCACGTTCCCGGGCTGCGGATGTCACAGGCAGGGGGGCGTCTAAGAGGAGCCACACGGGCTTATGTGCTAACTAACAGGTGAGGCTGGCGACGGGACGCAGGAATGCAATCGTGACTTGGTGCTTGTTTCACAGGGTTGGGTGGGGGTGGTGGTGGCAGGGCGGTGACATTTTGAAGTGACAACCCTCCCCTGCGGCTTTTAAAATCCCCTGGAAGGGACCCAAAATGCGGTGGCAGAGAGGCGAGGGAGGAAGAGAGGAAGGGAAGGAGGGAAGGAGGGATGGTAAACTGGGAGGATAAAGGCTTGAAAGGGAGCTAAGAAAGAGAGTGGCGGAGATAAAGAGGCAGAGGAGGACTGATCCATTCTAATGAGGAATAACAAATGGCACCCTTGGCCTTCCCTCTCTCACACCCTCTCTCTCTCTCTCTCTACATCGCTGACCTTTGGGTTTGGAAATTGATTTACTGTTGCTGCTGTTGACGCTGGCATTTTGAGGACGCCAGCACCCTGCCTCGTTAATATAGCCACATGTACAGAGAATATCTTACCGCGGCCACCCACCTCAGGAATTTCTGCAATCTTATTTACAAATCAATATAGGAGACGCACAGCTGGCTACAAAAAAAAAGGAGCTCCAGCAGTTCTGGATGTGAGGTGGACAAGAAGTGTCCTTTTTTCAGGATAATGAGGGGGCCACAAATGAAGATGAGGAGGTGACATCATCGTTTGACTGTCAGCATCATTTATCTGATAAATTGTTCCAGTGTAACCAATCTATTCAAAAAAAATTTGAGTTTAAAACTCAGTCAGAAATCAGATTTAACAGCCCCAGAATTTGGTTATTATTTCGACACCCATTGTAAGTCACAGACATTTTAAATCCACCTGCCTCCTTTTAAAGATATATTCAAAAAAAAAAAAAGAAAAGAAAATTGGGCTCATTACCCAATCCACACGACTAAGCGCCTGTGATTCACTGGATCCTTTCAGAAAGCACACTCACTGCAGCAGCACAATGGCACAAAGCCCGGCAAAATGTCTAAATGTGAAATGTATTTTGGCTGATGAGGCGTTTTCCCCCCACCCTAGAGAGAAGACACTTAATGATAAAATTGAGAGAGGCAGATAGGGGAGGTTTAGTCCCTGTTGATGACAGGCAGAGAATGGCATTACTTTGGCTTTGGCACAAAACAAATACAAATCCACTTGTCAGAACCACGCACACACACACACACACACACACTGACTGCATTTTGATGCCACATTTACTCGGAAGCAAATACAGCCATTACAGACGGAGATCTTTTTTGCTGTAAGCAGCTCCTTTTTTCACCTCAGAGGAAGATTTTGGGACTTTTTCATAAGGTTTCATCCTGAATCTACTGCGATCTCGTTGCTTGCCGTTTCAACTACACACCCTGCATTAACCGTTGCGTTACACCCCATATTTTTTCTTACCCTAAACTGATGTTTTGCGAAATCATTTTTACGAGTCATTGACTTGCAATGAGGAGAACGGCAGAGATGCCAAAGGGACTGCAGAGGAAGTTGTTGGAGAAGGTGAGTGAGAGATGTGGTGACGTGTGTGTGTGAGAGGGTGCAATGCAGGAAACCAAAAGTTAGCTAGTTCTATACCAGGCCAGCAGGGTGTGCTGTGTTGGTGACAGGGGTCCCATTTTACCCAATTGGGACCCCAATTAGGTGAGTGAGAGATGTGGTGATGTGTGTGTGTGTGTGTGTGTGTGAGAGAGGGTGCAAGGCAGGCAACCAAAAGTTAGTTAGTTCTACACCAGGCCAGCAGGGTGTGCTGTATCAGCGTCAGGGGTGCCATTTTACCCAATTCAAAGTCTCGTAAAATTTTCTTTGAGAGTTTAATCAGGCAAAAACAAAAGTTTCAAAAGGCACAATAACTACAATGTTGTGCTTTAACTGCCAAGGAGGGATAAGAGATAAAAAAAAAAAAAAAGGTGCACAGAGTCTTGATGAGAACACAGGAGTTCTCATTAATGTTTGTAAAAGCCTTCTTATTATGCATTTTCTTGTCTCACACTTACATGAAGGGGAAGGTGGTGAAAGGGGGAAAAGATTTAAATCAACTTGTCACATTAAACACAGGCAGCGCAGGCAGACAGTGCTGCTTGTAGACACAAGCAAATTGTTATTTGCAAAGATGATTGACGTGGTACTGTTTTTGTTTTAATTTCAGAGGGAAGGAGCTGGAAGATGATTGGCACACATATGCCGCGCATCCATACACAAGACAGATGCTCAGGCCTCGATATTGTTTATGTCCTAAAGGGATCGGCGTTGCATAGTAATAAACCAGTCAATAATTTATTTATATTTGTTGTGTTTTTCAGTCATTACTTTTCCTGATTAGAAAGAAACACGGTATGTAACAACCTGCACCATACCTCCATGTGGTCCAAGGGCTCCCCGTTCTTCAGCCAGCGGTACGAGGGTTTGGGCTTGGCATTCGCTTTGCATTCCCACACCAGTGTGTCGTCGATGGTTGTCTGGACATCCTGAGGCCTCTCGGTCAGCTGAGGTGCGGCTGTGGGCAGACAAACGGCGTGATGTACGGGAACACTTTACAGCCGCGTGAGTCTGCGAGCCCACATGCACTCCTGTGCAGCGGTCTCTGAATAAATCAATGAGGCAGCCAAGCGGGCAATTAGTTCATTAAGGGATCATCAAAGGGCATAAATCATAAATCCACTTCCAATTAACCTGCAGCTAACCTCTCCTTGCAACGTATACGTGTATATAAACAACACAGCTGTGCCGGGCTTAAGCTTAAACAGCAGCGAGACGTTGCAGTTGTTTGTTCTGAGCTGAAAGCTGTTCGTTTTGCCTCAGACAGCCTCAAGCGGCAACAGTCAAGCTGATTTTTGACAAGAGCGCAGTTTGCAGCGCTCATCCTAGTCTTTGCAAAGCAAAGAAACAGACACGGCCCCTTTATTTGCGGTGTACTGCAGTCAATAAAACTCTCTCTGCATTGCACTTTTTGTCTTTTCGGGGGGAAAAGTGCCACTTTATTTATGATGGTGGACTTGATGTCACATAAATGACTTGCACCTTATCTCTGGCAACAGAGACGGAAGATTTATGGCCATCATGAATTATCCACGAATCCAGGGTCAATGGGAGACTGCAGTCTGGCGTCGCTGTGTGAGCTTTGCGGATACCTTGATACAGCAATGTTAAAATTCAGGCATAATAGCGTGAAGTATTATTGTTAAAAAATAAAAGACTTTTATTAAAATTCTACGGTACAATAATATCCGGTCATTATCAAACCCCCTTTCAGCAGCACAGCTACCATTCATACGCAATTCAAACCCCCATCTCACTGCGTGGTAATGCGTCATTGAGAGTAAGATGTTAATTTGTTAAAGTAGCCAACTTGAGTCAGGCTCAGTGGGGCGATCCAAGGCATTTCTTTTAAATATCACATTCACATTTTTTGTGTGAAAAATCATGAATATATGTCAAGAGAAAAATAGGCTTGCTCTACAACAAAACGAGACATGCTCTCACTTAAATTCACTTTGTGCCTTCAGTCAAAGTATTTGAAGTGACTTTCACTTGGTGAGAAGACTCAAACATGTTGTACTGTAAAAAAAAAAAAAAAAAAAAAAAAACTAAGACAGGAAGTGTCTAACAGCTCCATGTGACTAGTGAGATAATATTGCCTCATAAAAAACAAAATAGTCTGCTCTCTTTATGCTCTATGAAAACAAATTGCATAATATGCTGCGGTGGAAATGAGTTTTATCGAAAACAGTCACAACACTGGAACAGATTCTTTATGTCGCTCTGCTCGTGGTTCAAATTAGACCATCAGATATGACATAGTGGAAGAGAAGACATGACGGATGCCATTTCAAGTCGGTGTGATTGCCCATTCAAATACAGTCAACTGCTAAACCATGATCTAATTTCATAAATCCTCCGGAACTACAGAAGGACAATTAAGTGGGAAATCGAAAGCGAGGCCACTCCTTATTGTTCCCGCGCACGTATTGGCTGGGTGTCGTGAGCGCCTCGCCCAGCTATTGATTCCGCTATTCTCCTGCAGAATTGATGAATGTCTCACAAGGTTTCCGTCTACGGGAGTTTAAAATGAGATTACAGATTTTTATCACCTGGCGGCAGGCCAGTCTGCAGAGCAGGGCCAGGCGGGACTTAAATCTTCAAAAGGGAAACCGGCGCTTCTGCAACAACAGCAGTGGGACGAGCGTGGATGTGGCCTTTTCTCTCTGATTGAGCGTTACAATAACGCTTTCTCCAGTGCCTCTTTGTTTCAGGGCCCAATTTTTGCGACGCTATACTGCCGTGCCAACAGGCTGCCCTGTTTAAAGCCAGGCTTTTCATTTTTTTTTTTTTTTTACTTACAGGTGCTACGAGTACTTCATCTTACGCACAGGTTCCACAAAAAAAGAAAAGATCCCCATATTATCATATCAAAGGCATCCTTCCTTCGCGGGAAAGAATAATTCTGATTTGATAATTTCAGTCAAGCACGTCCCTGCAGGGCCGTGTGGGCAGACATCATCAGTGCATAAATGGCAAAATAATGGAGAGCGGAACTATAAAACTCTGTCATCACGGGCCATTAAAAGCTCCACCAGAATATGGGATGTAAGTCCTCTACTCGGTGAGGGAAGCATTAGATCCCCCTGAATGTGGTGCTCAGGCCCTGTGCTAGCCACTGGCACCGTAAAGAGCTTGTGGGGAGGGAAACACTGGTAATAGGATCGGTTAATTTATCACCCTGCTCAGTGCTGCTGTTATATATGGATTCGAATAAAAGTTACATGACGACAAATTCAACTTTTTGAGAGGCGCCACTCCCACCTTTACCCCGGATCAGTCACAATGACTCAGCGTGGCAATGAATCATGGGGCAAAAGACTTGGCAAAAGTCTATAAATGAACACAATGCCTTTGAGAAGATGGCATTGGGAGACGAGAGGTGTCAACGGAGGACCGTCTCAGATCGAAGGGACCGCTGCACTCACCGTAGAACGACAGCTTCCCCTTCACCGAGTTTCTCCCTCGGCTATTCTCGGCGACGCACTCGTACACGCCTGCGTCCTCCTGCTGGAAGTAGGGGATCTCTAAAACTCCGCTGGCTTTATTTATGTCCACTTTCCTGCCAAAAGAAGCTCCATCCGCTCTCTTCCAGCTGATAGTTGGCACGGGGCTAGAGGTATGAAAATATCACAAACATCAGTTCCGCAAAGTTAAACAAGAAAAGAAAAAATCATGCCAGAAACAGGGACTGGTGTGAGTTTATTCTCCGTAGTCTGTCTATACAAGACTGGAAAGAACCATCAGGCACGGAGTCCATATGCAATTGGCGTTCTCCTGACAAGTGCGGTGCGTAAACACAGAGTGGGACTTACTTTCCAAGTGCAAAACACTCCAATTTGACTGTCGAACTCTTAGCGACGGGCACAACTTCGGGGAATTGCACTTCAATCTTTGGCTCGTATTCGCCCATCACGCCTGCATTCACAGAGAGAGATACAGAGACAACGGCATGTAATTCCAAAGGGAATTCTTTTCACCACAAGGCCCGAACCGCTCACGCTGTGTAAAAATAAACATAGAGGTTAGGACACGACTGTGTATGCAGTGCATCAGCACCGCAGCTCTGGGAAAAACTATCATGCCGTGTTGATTTTTTATTCCCAGCAAAACAATATTAAAAACGCCTAACTTACAAATGGTCCAATCGTAGCTTTTTTATTGGCTAATAATTATAATAACAAACGGCTCTTATTTGAGCAGGAAATGACTGGAATCATTCAACTTGTAGCTCCCTCGCGAGGCTGACTATTCCGGGCTCCGAGCGGCAGATCCCACGCCATCACTCCATATCTGCGGCGACAACCACGTAGCGCTAATTGGTCTGAGCAGAACCGCCTCATTTTGAATGGTGAGTCGTTGACATGATTGACCCACAGATGATTCAATTTTGACGCTAGTTCAATCAGCGACGTCAGGCTGAAGCCATCGGCTCCAAACAGGTGTTAACTTGCCGGAGTATATCCAATTAAAGTCACTCCATGTGCGTTAGAGTAAATGTACCGCCGCCGTCCTGAATGCGTAATGAGGGTATGGCTCTCCTTACCGTCTACCCGCAGCACCAGAGGGGTCGGGGGCCCCTGAACGCTGGTTCTGGTGACGGTGTTGGTGACCACACAGGTGTAGTTGCCCACGTCGGACGGTTCCACTTTAGCGATGTAGAGGTTCCCCGTCTTCTGGGACACGAAGCGGCGGGTGTCCGGGGTGACAAACGACGGGTACTCGTTGAAGATCCACGTAAAGGTGAGTTCTGTGAACAAACAACGCCAGCGTCGACAGTCTGTTATAATCAGCGCAGCCCTAATCAGCGCGCCCTAATTTGCACTCCAGGCACTTCGGTCTAAGTGGATGCCTTGAGGGATGAGATAGATTGGAATGAGTGTCAGCCTTTCACAATTAAAAATCCCCCGTCTATAATTAAGGCGCAATAACTCAGTCACTGTCAGACGAATGTGCTCACTATGATAAAAGTTTATCTGCGGCTATAAAGGATGAGGCCTTTGATGGAGTGCCTGATGTTTGACAAAAGGCTGGATGAAGACACGAGGATGAGAGCAGCGGGGACGGTGGGGCAGACCCTGAAAAAAGTTCATTCAGGTAACATCTGCTCCATTGGCACTGCTCAGTGACATTTAGATAATGACATGTTTGCCCGCACAATAAATGCAATGAGGTGAGACAACTGTTTTGCAGAGGTGTGAATTTGTAACAATGGAGAAATTAAACCGGCTGAACTGCAGCAGAGATAAAAAGCGAGGGACCGTTGCCGGCCGACGGAGAAATGTGTTAAACAAATGAGAGGTGTTAATATTTGGGCAGCAGTTGCAATGGGAAATGAATTTGTAAAATAGGTGGCGTTTCAGAGCTTTAAAAGCTTTGCGTCTCTCCCTCTGTGTGTGTATGGTTTGTTTTAGACATCAGGTTTACATCACTTTCAACCCACGGATCCATTGTGCACACCAGCCATTTAGTGGTTTTACCTATTCAGCCGCCCAAAAAAGGCCTATAAAAATGGATTCACCCCCGTCCACTTTTCATCATCCATCGCAAAAGGTTTTTCGGGACAACCGGCACCATCAACCAAACGGTGTGCAATCTTTACAATCAGTGAGATTATATATTTAAAAAAAGAGAAATCTGTTGTTTTGACATGTTGACACGAGGACAGATTGCTGTGGACCATATTGCATCCCTGTCCCAAAAGCAATCTTGGCTGCTGGCGAAA